>OVAN01014188.1:0-12050 GCA_900406275.1 Anastatica hierochuntica | reverse complement strand
CTTGACGCCAATTGGTGCCAAGACAGAAGGTCCATCTTGGCGCCAACTGGCACCAAGACCAGGGCATGGTCTTGGCGCCAATTGGCGCCAAGATGGAAGGTCTGTCTTGGCCCCAACTGGGACCAAGACAGAAGGTTCGTCTTGGCGCTAACTGGCGCCAAGACCAAGCTTTGTCCTTGGCGCCAATTGGTGCCAAGACAGAGCGTCTGTCTTGGCGCCAGTTGGCGCTGAGGCGCGGATAGCGTTTGGTTGTAGTTCGTTGACTGAACCACGTTCTTTTCCGATCGTCATTTCCTTCGAATCGTCACTCGATCATCTCTCGTTTCGTCTCGATTGGAGTTTCAGTCAGACCGTCATGACAAGAGTCGCAAGGATTCGTTCTTTCTGCGGATTTCGTATCAATCGAATAAAATGACGACGGTTAACTTAAGCACCGGAAGAGTCTAAACTATACGATTGACTGCATCGGTCTGCGAAGCTGTTGCCACTTATTCTTGTGAGAAACGGTTTTCCGCGATAAGTCGTAGAGGCCACTCAACTGCGAAACAGCCCAAAAAGGCCCAAACCGCGGTAACGGTCTACTTACTATTTTCGGGCGAGAACCGGCCCACTTGCAATGACGGTTTAACAGGATTTCGCGAAAATGTCAAGTTCTGGGAAGATAAGGAAGGATCTCAAAAAGATTTAGGAGAATCAGGGAAAAAGGAATATTCCCGCGAGAAGATATGCACGAATTGGGACGGAAAAGGAAATCGAGCCAGCCCACGATCTATATAAAGGAAGTGAAGTCAAAGAAGATACATTCATTCATTCATACACAGAGCTTTTCGTCACCGCAAAACACTTTGAAAAACTAGGGTTCTTATTTCGTTTTCGTTAGCGAGCTGCGTCTCAATTAGGTTACGAGTCTGCGTCTTAGCTCTAGGTAATCATCGCCAACAGTTCTAGAGGCCACGGCTTTACACCAGTTGCGCACGCTCCGATCAAGAAATTCGAATAAGATCCCTTAACTTCTTTCTTAACTGTGTCTGTCGAATCGTTCTTCGTTTACATTTTTCGCATACTTTAGGTTTGTTCTTGTATTTGCTTTGTTTTACGAATCCTGTTACGTTTTCACCGTTAATTTCATATCTCTTCGAAATCTTTTTCATATTTAATCTATTTTCGTTATCAACTTTCTTTGTTTCGTAATTCAAAGATCGTTAACCTAAATCTTGCATACTGCTCGTTCATATGTTTTACTCACGTTGTCTTGTTTGATCTTATCTCGCAGATAAATTTTGTATTTCTTATTCACTAATTCGCTAACTCTATATCTGATCTGTTGATCTTTGGCTACAGAGAATCCGTGAACCACGTATCATTGACAGTGAGAATTTCGGTTCCCACATTTAACATCCAGAAAACACCAAATCAAATGCATCCCAAGCCGAAATATCACAAATGCCACCTCATCTTGGACCATCAAAAGGAAAACTATACTCGAAGTCCTTTTTATTTGGCATCAACTTGGAACCACGTGCATCAAAGCACCTTTCACTAAGATCAATGTAGTTGTATGTAAACCTGAAGCAATAGCATGATGAACCAAGAAATCTTCAAAACTTATTGTTAACAATAATGAATTACTATTCTCATTAATAGCTTTTAACCAGCTGGGCAATCATATGATCCGACCCGCATTAAATGCTAGGCCATTTGTTGAAGATAAAAGTACATCAAATCCATAAGAAATTTTCCCATGAGCATGTTGTATCCATCAGGTAAATATGAGTTCGATCAAAATTTCTTTTTCGAGAGTACCAAAAGCACGCAAGATGTCATTATAAACCTAAAGTCCTAAAGTATGGAACCCTAAAAAGAGGCTGGCCCAATTTAAATGGGATATGATAGCTTCTTTATGGTCTAACATTTTTGCTAATAAGTTATCTTCATTTTGTTCTGGATTATAATCTCTAATAAAATAATATAGCTCCATGACTGAAAGCTCCTTTCATGATGAATCCTGCAATGTATTGGTGATGGGTATATAACGCAGCTTGAGTCGTTAAATCTTGCATTATGAACGCCTAAGCAGGTAAATTGTACATGTTTTGAGCAACCAAGGAAGTCATAACCCCTACGGAAGCTAGAGCAAGGCCTAATTTAAAATGAATCAAATTATTGATTGTGTTATAAAGACCCTTATGCACGTGCTCCAATCAGCCTCCAAGAGGAATGTATGCTTCTAAAAGATCTTTTATATTATGTCCAATTCCAAAGTTAGTTCTATACGTATGACCCGAAATGAGGAAAATAATTTCGATATCTAAATGATGATGTGCCATATCAGTTAACCATAAACTTTGCGTTTGTGGATGGAGTCCCCCAAGAAGGGTTAAATAGCAGTTCCTGATCCTTGGGAGGTACCAAAAAAATGACTACTTGAATCGGGGTTTTGAGCATAATGATTCCACTGACCTGTAAAAAGTGGGCCTAACCCTTGGGGATGCGGTAATACGTTTCAGAAATTATTCCATCAAAATATTCTCCCCTGGATGCAGGAATAGCAAAATGGACTAAATGACTTGTCTAAGCCAAGGAGCTTATCCCGAATATTCTTGAGAAATGAAGATTTAGACGAGATTCATTATTTTTGAACCATGAAACTATTGGTTTCCATTTTGGTTGTAGGTGTAATTAACCCTCTATTAAAGATAGGGCATAAAGAAATAATAGAAAAAGTGCTCTAGTATAAAAATCGTCATTAGTACATAAACTGATCGTATACCACCACTGAGAAACATAAAAATAAGCTATATTCACCGGGCCAATAACACCTCCTCGAGTAGCCGCTTCCCTAGTCGGTTGACCAAAATGAGGATCCCAAATAGAATGAGCAATTGGTCTTACATATAAAGGGTCTTGTATCCATGTCTCAAAATTTCTTTGCAAAGCTATATGAAACAAATTTTCGGAAGTCCACAGAAAATGATTACTAATTGCCCAAAATGAGAAGCAAAATTATTCTGATAAAGCCGAGGCATTCTTCAGTAATATCATCATGACTCTCGATGTCTTATGTAGCAGCAATACCAAACCAAATACGACGAGTAGTGGAGACCTGAGCTAAGCCTTGGCTAAACCTTTGAAATCTTAATGCATTAATGCCTTTCAAATCCTCCTAGCCATTATCCTACTGCAATAATTCTTGCTAAGAAGAACGTCCATGTTGTGGCAATTCCACCTATAAGGTAATGGGTTACACCTATAAAATTTCCTTGTACAATGCTCAAGGTTGACGGCTAAGTAGCATGATCAACATTTCATTTATTATGAGCCCAAACAAGGGATTCAATAAGTTCTTGCCAATAAGCCCGCTAAATAGAAACATGAAACTGAAAGCCCATACAAAATGAGCACCTAGGAAAAAAAGACCATATGCAGATAACGAAGAACCACAAGCATCCCAAGCACAAGCATCCCAAGGTGAAACTCAGAGAATGTCTATTCATTCTTAGAGAAAGATGGGTAGTTGCTAGCGAAAGATGTATTATTCCTCTTAGGAAGTGACTTTGTAATTGTAAGCTATCTTAGAGANGGGGGGGGTGGGGGGGGGGGGGGGTTGGCGCATAAGCTCATGTAAGCATATCCAGTTTTTCGTAGCCGTTTGTCTTAGACAAGAAAATAGCTCTTATCCGTAATGCGCAAAGCCAAGGCTAGTCCACTTCTCTTTATAATTCTATATACTTTCCCATAGCAACCTATTTGGTGCAAGCAAATAAGAAGTTGTTGAAATAAGCTGCAACCGATCTTGCGTATGCTGTTCCTCTATCTGCTCTTCGTGTTATTCACTTGTCCTAGCTCTGACTGCCACTTTGAAGCTAAGTTCAGTCCAGGGAGACCTTTGACTTCTATCTATTGGAAAGAAAAAAGAACCTATTCACTAACAACCTTTGATGAGAATATAAGTAGTTGCAAAGATCGCTTGCTATATTAGATAGGATAGATAACGAATGATAGGATAGAAAGTGATTCCGTTACAAAATCCGGTCCACAAAAGATAGATTGATCTTGGCAAGGCAAGAAGACTTCTTCTTTTCTCACAAGAAGAAGCTGATAAGATAGGTTTTTCAAGGTCAACCAAAGATAGAAGGTTAGCGGCATTGCATACTAGCCCAAACTGATTGAGATAGAACATCTTCTCAAAGAAGATAGGTGGAATAAAAGAATTTCGACAATGAACCTCCAGAGGACTCAAGACCGGTCCCAAAATTATTCTATAGAGAGAGGCAAGGCGAGAGATGAACGATCCTACTTTCCCAGTCATAAGAAATATGGTGAAAGTCGGCATAAAGAACTATTGCTTTAAGCGTGTTAAGAAAGAAAAGTGAATTCATCTTTGAAGACTAAAGTGACCTAGGAAAGATCGGGAGAACCGAAGGTTTCTCACTCCTTGATTTCATGTTGAGTGGCAGAGCAGCGAGGTAAGATCGGGTTATCTCAGTGGTAAATATTGGCTTAGACTTCCTAAAATGTTGTATTTGTAAAGGCAAGCAAGAGCCTAAACGATTTCCACACATCGAAAAAAGAAAGTGAATCGTTTGTCTGATTATTATGGGACCTAAGATAGTCTTACCTCATCTTCTGCCTAGAACAAGTTTAGAATCAATATCCATCTATCTGCACGGATGGGAGCTACATGCGCGCATTCTGTTGTGACCGTGCCCAAGTGGCAGAGCCTTGAGGCATGAATCCAATGGCAAGGGAATCAATGGCTGATCGTGATTTATCAGTCGTAATTCTCCCAACAACTATCCATTTTAGTTCACCAGGCCGTTACTGAGTTGTGACTGCATAGGTAATAGAGAAAGCTGGAGCGGAGGCAGCAGAGATGAACATGAGAACATGGAGAGGGTCGTAAGTTAGTATCAAGGGAATAAGCTCACTTGCTGATTGAGCCCTAGTAAAATGACAGTCGGGCTCCCAGACTACTTAGGAAATCAGAGTGAAGAAACCACGATGGTGCTTTCAGAAACTGGACAAAAGGACCTAGAACTGTAGATTTGTGTGATGCATTCTTCCTTAAAAAGAGGGAGACGGGCTATGTAGGTTGTTACTGTTCAAGAAACGTATTAGCAACTCGACGAGAAAATTGGTAAAAGAAGGAAAGGACAATATTCGGTGGATTGGAAAAATGAGAACTTTCCTTCTCCTTATAGGAAAGCTCTCTAAGCAAGTTGTTTTCTAGAAAACTTTCATTTTATATATATGCAAAAGTGAGAAATCCAATTTTCCTTTGTAAGAGCACATCTGACATCAAAAACTTTCTCTTTATATACTGACTATTTGATGAAATACAATTTCCCTCCATAAGAGCACATCTGACATTGCTAACTTTCTCTTTATATACCTACAATTTGATGAAATACAAGTTTCCTTCGTAAGAGGACAATAGAAAAGCAAGAAAAAGGAAAGATTAAAAAGGAAAGATGAAATAGGTCTTCTAGGATTGCTTGTACCACTGTCTATACAAAGCGAGGACTCATTTGCCAGAGCGATTACACCCAATCTCTTGATATATACTTCCATGGAGTCGGTAGTCATTTTTCCTTAACCAGTTACGAGTATTGGTGGAGCGTTGAAACGCATTAGTAGCACATCTTCTCTTTAAGCTGTGTGAAACTGAGTCCTCCAATGGCCCCAAAGGTAGCAGCAAATTACTATGAACTCCGATCAAATAAGGTTCATCTCGGTTGCAGGGTAAATCCCTTTCTTAACTTAGTTGAGGGTAGTCCGTTCTTGGTTAGGTAGATGTGAGGAAAGAAAGAGCAGTGCTTTCATAAGAGTCGTGGGAGTCCGGGTCTAAGGATCCCTTTACTCAAAGAGGGCATGGATAGGATATTTGAGTTGTCGAGAAAGAGGCGGGCGAAGACAAAACAGAAAAGCTAGTCAGTCTACCTCCACCTTCACTTCCTCGAAAGAAGCTTTCTATTCTGACCATGACATTTCATAAAGGGTTCAACTATTAGTTCATAGTGGTGTAAAGTTATGTTATAGGTGCAGGTAAGGGGTTGAACAAAGCAAAGAAAGCAAAGCATGAGTGGCGTACTCACATGTCTTTTCTGGCAATCCACAGGCATGAGGGAAAAAAAGTTAGAGGAGAGAGTAATGTCTTTGCATCAGTTTTCTTTCCCATATCTTTACCGAAGGGATACGGGGGATACCTATTGAGCACCTTTCCTACCTGGATTTCTTAAATCACTATGAGATTCTCTAAAAGCTTCAATCACATTACATACTTAGGAAGCCAAGAAGGAGCAATTAACGAGTAAGCGGCCTCACGAGAGACTGTACATATTCACACTTTTTTGAGTCTCTTTCCTCTCTCCTTGGTCAAGAAAACAGATTATTCCCATGAATTCTCAGTGTCTTCAACTCGGCTAGTAGAGCCAGGGGGTAGGGGGAATTTATTTCATTTGGCTATAGACGGGGATTCCATAGAGAATGATTTGGCAATCTTTTTTCAAATCTCAACGGAGGAAAGTTCGTGAATAGAGCTCACTAAAGCATATGCAAGAAAAGGAATTTTGCATAAAGCACACAAGGAATGGAATCCCGGGAAAATGTCTGCACTTGACTCTGAGATAATTTGGAATGCAGAAGGAGATTCTCCGACTTTCTTCTTAGTGATAGTTGTTCATCTTGTCTTAGTTATAGTATAATAAGTAAGGAAGTAAGAGAAGAATGACAGAGATAGATTAACTGGAGGAAGTCTGAAAAAGCTTACTCCCACCAATAGTTAAGTCGGGAGATCTCGACCTAAGGTGTGGCTCGGGATTTACCTATAATTCACTATTGGCCTAACACTCTTCTATGACGCTTTTAAATGATAGCATAGCATAAAGTGAAAGATATCATAGAAGCAATACCATTATTCGCTTCCTTTTAAATGATAGGCTAGTCCTTGATAGATTATGACAATGCGACTAGTGCCCGCTCTGTGTAAGACTATGAAATACCATTATGCACTTCCTTATCACTGACTGGAACATAATGATCTTCCAATAGAACATAGACTTATTTGCCTGCTTTGTTTCAAAAGAAAGCCTGACTACATTTTTTGCTTGGTACATTTAATAGATTTTGTTCTACCCTTTAGTTTAGGACAAAATCATATTCTTACAAGACAAGAAGCCATCTATCTTTCCTTTCTATACTCTAGGTAGGAACATCTTGGATGTAGGACTTAGTTCTAGCAGTTGTCACACGTGAGATCTTGCCTTCTCGTCTTATTCCCAATATTGTTCCCTGTTGCAGCGGGAAGGAAGGTAGCAGTAGTCCAAGATGTAGTTGACTAAGTTCCAGCAACGAATTCAGTGGCAAGTTCTCTAGGCGCATATAGATATTTAGTCTATGTTCGAGGGCATGCATTAAAGACAAAAGCAAGGTGGGAGAAGAATCTATGAACCAGCAGCCCAACTCCTGCAACAACAGAACAAGTGATCCTCGGGGATGGCACAACCACCTCAGAAAAATATCATGCATACACACAGGAACCAGACTTTGCTAACCTTTCTTATTTATTCTTGAAACAACTATTCCCATCGAACAGAGAGAGATAGTCAAATGACAAAGGAAACCAGCAAGCAGCCCGTGAAGCAACGAGGGTTCTCCGCTTCGCTCACTTAATTGAATTGCTCATGCTACTTGTTCCTAGACGGAAAAAGAGATATATAATTGTATAAGCAGGAAATAGACGATTAGCAAAGTGTGAAGCAAGGAAATCAAAAGAAAGCACAATTTGATGAGTACCAAAAACATTAGGATAATGTTAGTACAAGGAATTAGAAATCTCGTCGATTTTTGCTAATGGATGTTGCCTTGGATCAAGCTTTGCGAATGATTTCACTATCAGATGAAGATACCTTGGTTCTGTCGACTGATTTGAGCTATTGTGTCATTGAATCAAATGTCGTGAGTATTCTCCGAAGACTGCTGAATCCGGACTGCCAAAGTATGTCTACCAATGATACAAAATATGGCACGAAGACTGCCCGAAAGGGGGTCTCATCTCTCACTGCAACACTTTGGTCGAGAAAGTAGATCTGGTGAATGAACAAGCTTGAGTGAAGGCACGAATTCCAGTACCAAGTTCATATTCAAATCGCAGGATCCACTAAATATATTGAAAGTCAAAGTGGACTACAACTCGATCTCGTATATTGTTCGGGTCTTGTAACTTCCAGTTGTTGCCTATTTCATTAAGGCTCTCTCTTGACCAACTTATCATTGGGAGCAAAGCGATTGATCTTGTTTGACTGAGGTACTGCCTGGGTCTTTCAGATTGGTGGCTTCTTTCCCGTCTTGGCCTATGTCGAAGAGAAATATGGAACCCATCAATACCCGATCCTAGACTTAAATGTAGCAACCCGGCTTAGAGCCCTATTCTTGTTATGGGTATCATGCAGATCCAGCCAAATCCCATATTATAAACACAGGGGCACTTGCACCCTTATATTAACAAAAAGATAGGGACCAACCCTTTTCTTCTATCTATACTTGGTTTTTGAATCCCTCTTATCCGGTTAGTGCTTCTTCCAAAGAAATGAACAAGCATCGAAGGCCATTAAAAGCCATGGTACTGGGATCCACCGCTCACCCAACTCATAGTGCGTGGTCGAATTCTTCACTACAAAGCTTTGAACCTGTATCACCTCACAGCAAAATCACTCAGTGCAGTTCGTTCTCCGTAGCATACATCCTTTCTGAACCTAGAATCATTCCTAGGTTAGTAAGGTTGACACTTATACGTGCTTCCTAATAAAGGGTTCTAGTTAGTTGCCGATAGAGGGGAAAAACCTTCATATTCTCTATTTCTCGAGGTCGAGGTAGAGCAGATGGATGAACAAAGGATGAACTTCAAGCGGATCTTCCATTCCACAAAAATTTGGAAATCACTTATTGTACGTTCTCAATAGATCCTATATTTTAGGAAAGTGCCTACATCTATGCATTATAGACTGGTTTAAATGCAACCTTCTGGATGGAATTTACTTCAACAGAAGCTATTTCATGTATTTTTGGAGGAGAATCTTTAGATTCGTTGTCGAACGGAAAAGTCTTATNGGGGGGGGGGGGGATAGAACCCTTGTAGTTGAGGTAGATATCTTTTCCAGCCAAACAGAACATCTTTCTTAGATGGTTGAATGCTGCTATGGCAGAGGTGGGTCGGCTTATGTGTTGAAGACGGTCCCATGGAATGAGAGTGAAAGCTAAAGCAGTCACCGGTACCTTGATTTTCAAGAGTAGGTGAATTATGAGGGTCTAAGGCAACCGGGGATTCACGAAGGAGAAGACAATCCAGACGCGATACGAGCAATCACACGGGCCAATAGCAACTTTGATGTTTGTGCTTGTGCTACTCGAGATTTGACTTGACTTTCAAGATATCCTACATCGAGAGAGATTCCTTTATGCCTTTTATTCGATCCGGGGTCATCAAGAGGTGTTCTAAAGAGAGAAATCTTGAGGCTCGGGTGCAGTACGTTTGGTCTTGTTGACATCTCAAAGGCTCATCATTATAACCTAGAGGTAGGAATATCCAAAATAAGATAGATGGGCAGGTTAAATGCTTGTTTGAAAGCTATAGTAGAAGGAAAGTACCGATTGGTACGATAGCCTTGGGGTAGGAAAGGTAATGGAAGTAATTATTCTAGCACTAAACCATCTGATGAAAGAAAGCAGCATAGCAAATTATTATTTAGAAAATTATATTCACACTCATTCACCACGAAAGAGAAAGGTCCAAAGGCATTTCCTCGATCCCCCAAACAACGTATGCAAACTAAAGCAATTAAAAAAGGCAATGGGGGCGCTTATCTTATATGATAGTGGAGTCAATGCGCATCGCTTTAGTAGTTGTAGTGAATGTCGTAACTAGGCCCCACTCCCTCGCAGGTTGTTTCCGGTTTCAACTAGCAATAATAGAGTTGATGCTTTGAGAGATCGTATTGAGAAGAGTTGAACGAACCCCGATCTAATATTACATCTTCAATAGGTGGCATAGCGAAAATCCTCATCGAGATAACTGGACAACCTCTTGACCTGATCGTCCTAGCGGAGCGATGAAAAGCTTCTTTGGTGTTTGTTCATTTTAAGTAGTTAGTACTCTAATTGAGCGAGCCGTGGATCATATAAATGATGAGTGTAGCTTTGTTAGCTTATTACACACCGAACTAGTAAGAAACATGGGAGTGGCTCTTTATAAAGACTTACCCCTAAGGGGGGTACCAACGGAAGTTGCACGACAAACAATTTTGTTGCAATCCAACGGATTCAATCTAACATAGAGGGAAACCATCATAAGGACGTAAGACTCACACAGTTTGGCTCTTTATAGATAGTCTGAAATAGGCATAACTTTGGTTATCTTATGTCCACATCATTGGCCAATGAGAAGGCTTTCTTCTAGATTTTGATAATTCTACCACCAAACTACTAGTTCTTTTTATGAGGCACAAGCTGAATCAATTCTCCTGCCCAGATAGCCTACTAGAATCGTGGAAGTAGGCGAACAACTATTAGTAGTTACTTCTTAGGTTAGGCGAACAGAGAGCAAGCCGTTTCTATTAATTGAGTACTTCAGAAATGATAATATACAGGTAGGAAAGCCGCCCATCTCCTATAGAGCTATAATAACATTAGTTGATTGACTAGGCGCTAATGCCACTAGCTTGCTGACTTGTTAGAGAAGCTAGACTTCTGACTAGCTCCTATCATTTTTCAGCTGTATCCTGTGATCTGAAATGTGTTGTCGGAACATAACATGATACCCTTTGCCTGGACTTTATTTTATATCCAAAAGTATCTTGTAAACTGCATCTATGTGTTTTTTTTTCTGGGTTTCTCCATGAATTGGTTTGTTGATATACCTTACAATCAGAGTCTTCTATACATCGTAGCATCAACAAGATCGCCATCCATGACTTTGCTCACTAGAAAAGTGATTGATATAAAAGTTTGCATCCCATTGTTGAACTTTTTGATAAAACATCGAGTGCATACTTTCAAAGAATATATATCAATGGAGAGGCAAATACCACTGTTCGATCTCGCCACTTTGATGCCCATGAAATACTTCAACTTTTCAAGATCTTTTTTTATCAAATTGATCTTATAGCTACTTTTTAGATCTGAGATAGCTTCTACATCATCCCCAGTAACAACAATGTCATCGAAATAAACAATAAGAACTGCTCCACTAAGTCGCCTTCTTAGTAATGAGCGAATAGTCTGACGCATCACGCTTGAATCCAGCTCCTTCAAAGACTATCTTTAAGCTAAAAAAACAAGAGTTCGAAGAGGCATTACATTCCTCAGTTGATTGAAAATGCTTGATGTACCTATGAATCCCGAAACTTCAAAAGTAGAAAAAGAAAGGAAGGAATTTAGTGTAAGGCCCCTGCGCACTAGCAGTCCGAAGTAATCAAATTGCTCTTCTTTCATCCTGCAAAGGACTCATCCACCCATGTTCTCCTTTGTCAGCAAAAGTGTATGTTTCACACACATCATTGACTCCTATATTGATGAATGTGAAGTGTGGTATTCACCTGTTGACCTAGGATCAAACACTTTAGTGTGGTCGCAACCAAGTATTCCCTTTTTTGACTTTTATCTATAAGAAAAAATCACCTATAAAATATTGAATGACTGAGCACTCAGATCCTATCGCGAGTATATCCTTCCGTGGAAATATTGAATGACTGAGCACTCAGATCCTATCGCGAGTATTTCCTTTTCTAATCCTGATTTGAGTATATCCTTCCGTGGAAATATTCCTTTTCCTTGATTCGGGTATATCCTTTCTGAGGTTCTTTCTTATCTTCTTGATTTTCCATATTCATCCTGAAAATTAACCTTGTCCCGAAACTGGGTAAACCGACACTGTAATTTGGCCGATTCTCGCCCGGAATTGTAAGTGGACTGTTATCGCGGTTTGGGCCCTTCCGGGCCGTTTTGCGACTAAGTGTTTTTACTATTCATTTCGGAGAAACGATCCTTCGTAAGAT
>OVAN01014187.1:0-12230 GCA_900406275.1 Anastatica hierochuntica | reverse complement strand
CTTTGGCTCTCTTTTAAGCCTAAGAGGAGGTCCAACTTCAGCCTATGTAATGCAAGAGACCTTGACTTTTCGCGCACGTCATCTAGAAACATTGTATGATAAAACTTGTGTCCACAATCATCCATGAGTTTCTTGGCAAGAGTGGTTTTACCTATACCAGGCATCCCAACAACACCAACAATCTGAGTGACCTTGTCTGATTCAAGATCTAACTTCTCTTTCAATTGCTCAAGGCGTGTTTCTATACCAAAGAGAGGACATGCTTTTGAAGAAGAAGATCTCTCAGGCTCTCCTCCTAATTTTTTCTCTGACAACTGAGGAAGTTTTTCTCTTGGACTCTTTGTTTCTTGATTCATTGAGATTTCCTCTAGCTTGATCTTTACATCATTTACGATTTTATTGATCACCTGGACCTCATCGCTGCCAAATACATGTGAGAAAGCAAAAGTGTCAAACTAATTTTCAATTCCAAGCGACCAGAAAAACAAATTAAAACGATACATTAAGGTTTCTTGGGCGCGAAGCAACGAATATACATTCAAATCCACCGTTATTGGAAATAATTTTAGTAATGGATTTTGAGTGATTTAAGGTGTTTTAATGGAATTTCCTCGTTAAAATACAAAGAATCAAAGTCACGTCAAATCACATGGTTTTAAGTGCAATTGCAGAGAATTTCTACAAATTTTATAACTACTTCTCTAATTCATCAAATTTTCTAAAAACTCATTAAAAATCAAATCTCATCAAGTACTCAATTCAATAGATCACTTAAGATACTTTAGGTTGGTTTTAGTAGGGCTGACAAATCTATACTATTAAATGGCAAGCACCTTTAGTTGAAAAAGCTTATTTGTTTTTTTTTTACCACTTATTTGTTTATTTGTATTGGCCGAAAAATATGATATGAAAGAGAAGAAATGATGGCATGTCAATTTGTTTATAATAATAATAAATAAATTCAAGTTACTTGTGACAAAAAAAAAATTCAAGTTACTAATCTACATTAAAATAATCAAAAAGTATGATATTACGTAATAGAAATCGGTACTATTAATGACAAGTAACTTTAGTTGAAAAAAGTGAGTTGTTTTATTTGTATTGGCTAAAAAGTATGACATGGATTGAACTAAAAGATGATATGAAAGAGAAGAATAACAAAAAGCATATCACTTAATTTATGAATGATATGAATTTTTAGTAATAACATAATTATAAAAACTTAAAACTTTCATAGTTGTAAAATTAAATATTTTGCTCATTGAAATACATGATGATTGAACATAATTTAATCTTTTAAAATTGAAATGCCAATATATTATTATGAAAATTATCAAATATATATATACATTTATAATTTATTATTATAGACTTACATCTTAAAAAGAATAAATTAATCATTTTGTATATGTTTATGTTGTTATTAGTTGTTGGTTATTACTCTTCTTGCCATTATTTTAAAAATATACTAGAGTTCAATATGCGTTGTGCACGGATATATTTTCGATTATACACACATTTAATTGTATATTATTTTGTATACTTTTATTACATATAGTTATTATTTAAGTATTAGATAACAATATATAAATATAAATGAAAATCAACCCAAGTAAGATTTGGATTTTGGTCCAGAGGAGTAATGTATATAAAGTCCATACAAATAAATAATCTATATAGCGATTTATTTTGATTTGTTAAGTTATTAATGAATTAGCCTAAATAGACTTTGTAAGATAGATTTTTTAGAATGACTCTATTTTAATAGAGTAGATTTTTAACAAAATCTCTTAAAGTCTCTTATGTATTATTATTTTTTCATTGACAAAAGTAACATGAAATAAATAAATAATAGCAAACTATTTATGAATCATTTGTATTTTTATGTTAACTAAAAAAATTAATGATTACAAATTGAGGATATTAATGGTAGTTAGAAAAATTGTTTATACCTTCGTTTTTTTTATTTATTCCTCCGTTATATTGAATTAATCAAAGTTGATTTATATTGATGATTTTAAACGGATTAAAAGTTTAACATTATTAAATTTAATTATAAGTTATACTATTTTATTTTATATCCCGTAATTATACGGGCAACTAGCTAGTAATCAAATAAATCAAATTGTTAACATTATAAAACTAGCAGTGTAGTAGCTAGTTGAAAAAAGAAACATTATTAAACTAGTTTAGGAACTATGATGCCCCATGATTCGACATTGTGGACGTTGATGTATGAATTTTTCTATTGAAACTAGAGACTTTTCTAGTATTATCCTTTCTACATACTATTTGAAGTGATGACAGAAACACTTGGAGATGCGCGTCTTCATAAGAACATTAAAGAAAGAGTTTCTAATCTGAAATGTAAAATTTTGTTAATATTTAAGAATGAAAAACGAAATGATTTTTGGTTTACCGGTTGTTTCATCAACTTTACCAATATCAATATTTTTCATCAAGTTGTATTGTTATGTTTTAGATGCTAATGCTTAATTTTGTGTAGTTATAGAAAAGAATACCAAATATTTGACATGTTAGATTCAAGGAGGTATGTGCATTCGGGTTTTTGGTTCAAGTCGGGTCGGGCGTTTTGGGTTTATGATTTTAGGAATCGTACTAATAACCGAATAGTTTTGTTATTTTGGTTTCGGTCCGATAAATATAGTGACAGTTCATATGAGTTTCCTCGCGAATTTACAAATCGAATATCTCTTGTGAGCAAAACAAAAGTTTTTTAAGAAAATCTATTTTAATTGAAAAGAGAAACATGACAATGTGACCTTTAAAATGTCACAAGTTAAACGAATCTAAGATTTGAGCGTCAACCATAGCTTATTTTTCTAGCACTTTTTATATGTAAGAAAATAAACATATATTATATTCGATCATTATGAAAAGAAACGAAATAAAAGAGAATATATTTGTGATCAAATTTGTGAAATCTAATTATGCCCGTGAAAAGTACGGACCAACACCAAGTAAGCAAATACATTTAGGTTCACTAATTTTAATTTGAGTTTTCCTACAATTTAAAATAGGATCATTGAGTAAGAGTATTTCGTGTTACAACATTAATGAAACGTTATATTTTTATCATTTGTACATATAAATGCAAGTTTTTAAATATTTCTATCCTCTGGTATATATATACTTATAAAATATATCCAAATTTTTAAAGAACAAAGACATATTCAATACTTACCTCGTTTCATTCACTCTCTCGCCTTTGATACCAGTCACAAACTCCAGAGCTCTTTGCCACTTCTCACGATTGCAATCATCTTTTTCCAATAGTCGTTCGAAATTCTTACCAAACTCTTCTGTCCGGTTCTTCACCGTGCGGACTTTGACCTTGTAGAACACCGGAAACACCTCCAATGTACCTTCCTGCACACA
Organism: Anastatica hierochuntica; assembly: GCA_900406275.1. Lineage (NCBI taxonomy): Eukaryota > Viridiplantae > Streptophyta > Magnoliopsida > Brassicales > Brassicaceae > Anastatica > Anastatica hierochuntica. Next base: position 8,831 of record OVAN01014187.1, on the reverse strand, counting down.
GTCATGGATCGCTGCCAGCTCATTCAAGCACCACTTGGACTCCGTGTACAAGCTTGAGATGACGGCGATCGCAATCCTCGACTCCTTGATATGCTCGAAAAATGTATTCAAAGGTTTGCCCGACCTTTCCTGATTGTCTGTGAAAGCATTGATTCCTTCCCTTTTCAAGGCGCTCTCTAAATGACTTACGAACTTGCCTCGAAGCTCTGTTCCCCGAAAATTTATGAACACTTTGTGCTGCGGTGGCCGGTGGACTACTTTGGAAGAAGTTGTCTTGAACATTAGAGCTTGAATTTTTTGCTCCGAGTGTTTGTTTCAATTAGACAACCTTTTAAAAAAAAAAGTGTAGTGTGGAAAGTTTCCTCTTTGTTTTAGAAAGTGCCAAACTATATATTGACAGAATATCATTAACCACGGTTTTTTTTTTTTTTTGGGACAATTCTGATTAATGAGCACGTGCACAATTCTAGATCTATATCCCTTAATTAAATTTTGAGTTTTCAATGTAAAATTTGGAGAAAAAAAATTTGCGTTCCTATTAATGTCAATTTCAATAAATGTTAATAAAAATTTTATTTAAAAAGCAATAAATGATAAAGTCACAATAGACATTTGATTAGATTTTTTAATTTGTGTGTAACATCTTTAAACTTCATATATAACGAAACAGAGAGTGTTACATAAAATAAACAACGAGCAGTTCATAGAGACGAATATATCCCCTCATTCGGAGTCTACCTATTGCTCAATCTTTTCGGATGGATAATTTTTGCTACCAATACACTAAGTCATGTCAGTATATTGCTAAATCTGGATATTTGGTGGCGAGAGAGATGGCGAGAGAGACAGAGGGAGAGTGCAGCTCTGGACCAAGCCTCGATGCTTTGAAGAGCTTTGTGTGGAAGGTTGATGCTCCGTACAAAATTCGTCATCTTATTGTTTGATCCAAAATCCACACAAGAATACGGGGTATGCGGTTTGCAGCGTAATTTAGGAACAAATATAAATTTTATTGATAATATGAGAATGTGAGTACAAAGTTCAATTGCTAGCAATCTCTCTCAGGAATCTGACCCCTATTCTCGAGCTCTCTCTCTTCCTTTTATCCTCTCTTTTCCTTGTAACTGCTTCCAATTAATCCACATTAATCCTTCTCATTCAATATTGATTTGTCAGTTTCGATCCATCTCTTGTTTGAATTGTGTGGGCCTCTCTTCTTCTTAACGTGGAGGGCCGACTTCTTCTTACCGGGCCTTAGCAACCCATTAGAACCCTGGTTCCTTAACTGGTTTTTGGATCGGTTTACTCTGAACCGGGTATGGTGGATACCACGTCCATCAATAGCCCCCCCGGAGCTTGGTTTACAGAAGCTCATCGGAGATCCCGTGGTCAGGTTCTCCTGATTGGCTTCTCTTAAGGAAGGTGGATTGTGAATTTCCCGATTTGGATTAAACTGATCCAAGTTGCCTTAAATGAACCAGATTTGCCCCGATTTGGAGATCTCTCGTAGCGGGATTTTGGAAAGATTTGATTTGAACCGTGGGTCCCAGCCGCGTCCAATCCGCCGCCCACGTCACCACGCTCAAGAGACGTGTCATTGAAAGGTGGGACCTTTTGCCTTCCCTCCTCATTACGATTCGACTTCCCCTTTGAAGAAAAGAAAATGTTTGCTCCGTTTTCTCTATTCTCCTTATTTGCTTGCTTTATTTTCGCGATTTCTGTATTTCTTTTTGCAATTCATCCCCTGCGATCCCTGTTCTTCTGCATTTCCTTTGTTCCTCCAAAGCTTCCATGGACCCTGTTGCTCCCTTAGTTCGCAAGAAGCCCTCGAAACGCCCTTCCGCCTCCGCGGCTGCTTCAACCTCCGACCAGGGCCCCGTGTCTCCGTCTCTCATGGTCAGAGATACTTCAGGGTCTTCCGCAGAAAGATCTCTTCTCCTTTCCTCCCTGGTTGACCTTCCCACCTATCGCCCTGATTCTGAGGAGAGGGAGGAATTATCCCCTTTTACACTCATTGACAAAGAGGGGGGAGGTGGGACTGAGACGACCGGTCTTGCTTATGCGATTTTGGCGGTGCCGCTAGCCATCGCTCCTGCTGCTCCATTCTTCAACGCTGCGGCGACCACCAGCACACCCAAGTCAATCAGCTCTTTGCGAGAGAAGTGTGGGATCCCTGATTCGGTGTTCATTTAGCTCCCAACCCCTTCGGAGAGGCCCTGGACTCCTCCTGAAGGCTTTTTCTGCCTCTACGAGTCTTACTTCCTCAAAATCCACCTCTTCTTCCCTCTGTCGGAGCTATTTCTCTATATTGTCGGCGTCAGACCATTGCCTTCTCCTAGTTAACAACCGGGAGTGTTAGGACAATTCTCAGCCTGATGGTGATTGCTGCTGAGAGAGACGTGGAACTAGGAGTCCAATTGTTGGAGCTCCTTACCAACTTTAAAGCCTCTGCCAAGTCGGAGCACTACTACATCTCTGGTCGCCCGCAGCTTGTTACATTCCCTGAGAGCAAGAATGACCTCTGGGAGCAGGCGTACTTCTACGTTCTGGCTGATGTCAACTCATTGTCAGAGCAGTCTATTGGTTCCACATGGCGGATGTGGAACCTAGAACCTGGTAGCCGACTTGTTTTAGGTCGCTTCTTGTCCATGCTTGACCTGTCTTCACCTTCTCTAACCTGTTTCCTTTCCTTGTTTTGCAGCTGTTCCAGAGCGCAAGAAGCCTTCTCTCTCTATAGATCTTAAAGAGGTGATAGCTTCTTTGAAAAAAGCTTCCAGCAGAGCATGGGCCTTCTTCACCCCTGACCGCATCGCCCGAGCTGTCGTTAGGGTTGTTGTAGAAAGAGCAGACAAACCTCCACCGCCTTCTCCTCTCCGAATCCAGCTACCCCGTTTCGAGATGGTGTGCCCCACCGTTGTTCTCCCAAACCTAGAACAGCGAGCTGCTGAGGCTCGTCGCAAGAAGGCTGAGAAAGAGAAAGCTGTTGTCAGAAAGGCAGAGGAGGAGAAAGCAGTTGTTGACAGAAGAGCAGCTGATGGAAAAGCTGCTGTTGAGGCAAGTGCCGCGGAGGAGAGGTCCAGGAAAGAGGAAGAAGACCGGCTATGGGCCGAGAAGGAGCAGCTCCTAAGGGAAGGCCGCTCAGATACTCAGGTCCCTGATCCACCTGAGAACAGGGAGCGGACTCCTGTTTCCAAGAAGACTCATGGGAATGCGGGCCCGACTTCCAATTCTGGCTTGATGCCCCCTCCTTGTCCTAAAGCTCCTGCTGCTGCTCAGTCCTCAGGCCGTGAAGCCTCCCTTGTTGTGATCAGTGATGCCGCAAGAAAGAGGAAGGAGAAGGAGAATACCGTGAGGCCCACCGGGAGTTCTGGCAAGAAGGATTCACGAGCTCGTGACCCTCCTTCCAAGAAGAGATCTCCCTCCCCTTCTGCAGGCTCCTCAAAGAGGCAGCGCACAGAGGAGGGAAGGTCTTCCAGCCTGAGCAGGTCGGGCGAAAGAGGCACATCTGACCGCCGGAGGTCAGAAGAGAGGAGGTCTTCTGACCCCCCAAGGTCAGAACCTAGGAAGCCGAAAGACAAAGGGCTTTCCACGAGCTCGGAGCCCGTGACCCTCTCTTCCCAGCCTCCGGATGTTGGCCTTGCTCTGAGGTTCGACCTCCCTGAGCCCTCCTCCCTTGGACACGGGAGGGCCACTGCTGTGAGATTCTGTGAGGGGGTCCACCTTACTGATAGCCCAGCTCCTCCAAAGAAGCTCCTGCTGAAAACAGACTCCTACCAGGAGTTCTGTGTCCGTTACGCGGAGGTAACTTTCCTAGCTCCCACTTCTTCACCTCGGATTATCCCTTCCTAACTCATGCTCTCTTGTGTTTAGGGAATGGGCTTCTTCAACCGCCTCCGGCTAGAGTATGAGGCGGAGTTGAACCGTATGAAGTCGTAGTGGTATGTGGACCGTGTTGCGCTTGATGTCGAGAAGGGTATGCGCAGCAAGGCTGTTAAGCTGGCCACCGAAAGGGAGTTCAAGCTGAAGGACATAACAACGGAAGGTGGCCGAGGTCGAGGTTAAGAATGAAGCCCTTGAGGCATCCTGGTCCCAAGCCCAAGGGAAGCTCAAGGCATCCGAGGAGCAAGCCCGGAAGAAGATAGAGGAGATGGAAGCTCGCTTGGTTGAAGCCAAGAAAAATGCCGACGAAATCTTTAATGAGCTTCAGGAAGCTCGTAGCGAGGCTCAAAGGGAGGAGGAGCAGATGGATGCCAAGCTGGAGGCGGCAGAGAAGAAATTCTCCGACCTGTCGTGGCATCATGATTGTGCCGCCAAGGCTCATGAGGAAACAGTCTCTCGTCTCAAGGCCAAAATTAAAAGGGCAGCTGGGAAGGCCTCCAAAAAGGCAAGGAAGGAAGCAGCTGGTAAGTATAAGGCTCGCTTCATGAGGATTGAGCGAGCTTTGGAGGATGCAGAGCTTGTGCAGGAGAACGCCCTCTTGCAGTCTCAAGCCAAGGCCCGAACTGACTTTATTGACAAGATTAAAGAGAGCAAAGCAAAAGGGACTGAGCCCGACCTCGATGCCGAGAAGGAAAACATCACGGCGGCACATGAGGGCTTTGCTGATGAGTTTAATGAAATGGACATCATTGAGCTTAACCTAGCGGAAGATCTCTGGGTCTCCCTAGTGTCAGATAGCTCCGAAGAGTCTTCTTTGGCCGTCCTCGCTGCTCCCACTCCTGCTCCTGCTGAGGTCGAGGTCTCCTCCGTAGCTGCTGAATCTTCCGAGCTAGTCACGGCTCCAGCTGCTCCACCCTTGGCGCTTGCTGTGGAAACTCCTGCCGCTGCTGCTGCCGACGACCTGCCTGCTCCTTCAGCTCTTCAGATTGACCAGTTTGGCTCCAACGTTGCTACCATCTCTCCTAGCGTCGCCTCCGAGCTTGCCAAGGACCAAGAAGAGACCCAAGGATAGGCCGCCTGTGGCCTTTATATTTCCTTTTGTAATTTCTAGACTTTTTTTTTGCTTTTTGTTGATGTTATTCCCAAACCTAATTTCTGGTGCTTGTGAAGGCTTTTATCCACAACTCTAAGATTAAAACCTTACTATTCGCTTTACTTAGCTTCGATGCTTTACTTAGCTTCACTCCATCTAGCCTTCTCTGCTGATTAGTCAACAAATAATCACTCGAAACAGCTTTCCTAGACTGTCCTAGCTTAATGCAATTAGCGCAACTTTTGCTAATGGCGATCATTGACAACCAGGAGACTTGATTCTAGTTGTACAATAAGCCTTCAGAGGACAAGCATCTTGCACAAGTACTAAGAGCCTTACCAAAAGCACCTCTCATTCCAGCTTGAAGCCTATCAGCTCCAGCACACGAAAGCATCTTGTTGATGCATAGGACATGGCATAGATGAATCTCATCTTACCATATGCTCAAGTTTTTGTTTAGTTTTTTTTTGACGTAGACAAAAGGAGAGCTTTCTTTTGTTCTGCCTCTTGCTTTGCAGTTGCAATTATAATTTTACTGACTTGTGGAATGCGAGGGCCCTCTTACTGAGTTCACTCTTATCTTTAGTAGCGAACATAGGCGCGAGGAGTGTCTCCGGCTTACCCTGTTTCAACACTTAGCGTTAGGGTGCAGCGCGGTGCTGGCTTATCCCGTGCCACACCCAAGGCATCATTCTTAAGTAAAAGGTTGTGATTTGCCCTTTGAGTGTTTTGCGGACATGGCCCGACTTTCCTATGAGAGTATGCTTAAGTCATACTAGACTGTGGGGAACCGTACAGAGGTTGCCTTTCCACATCCATGGTGTCGTTTCACCTAGGCACTTATGAGAAGCGCACTGCTAACTCGGAGGTCGGGAAACTTGGCCAGGGTGCCGGCACAACCGAGCTTCGTAAGATAGAGGATTTGAAAATGAACTTGTCCTCAAAAGAATGACAACAACTATAAAATGTTTTTTTTTATTATAACAGTTGTACCCACAACGGGTTTCCTACGTACCCCAGAGGGATCAAGCCTTTTCGTAGTTCGATTACATTGAGGTCCAGGAGACCGATGTTTTTTTTTTCGACATGTGTTCACATAGTCAGGAAGCTTAAAAATAGTATTTCTTCAGGTTCACCGAGCTCCATGGACGTGGCTTTGGCTTGCCGTCCATGCAGAGAAGTTCATAAATCCCTGGATGCAATGCTTTCGCGATGCTATAAGGGCCTTCCCAACTTGCTCCGAGCTTGCCGACCTGATACTCTGACGTATTCTGGACCACTCGTCGAAGGACCAAGTCTCCTTCTTGGAATGCGCGAGGGCTGACATGCTTGTTGTAGTACTTGGCAACCTGGTTTTGGTAGGCTTGAAGGCGGACAAAGGCGAGCTCCCGCTGTTCTTCGATCGTGTCTAAGTTGACTCTTAACAGCTCGTTGTTGGTGAGTTCATCTTCGGGAAGGATCTGACGGCGAAGATTCGGCACTCGTACCTCGGCAGGTATAAGCGCTTCAACACCGTATACGAGGGAGTAGGGTGACTGCTGTGTGCCCCGACGTGGCGTGGTTCGGTGTGACCATAATACTCCATCTAGCTCGAAAGCCCAGCTCTCCTTCTTGGAGGTTAGCCTTTTCTTGAGACCTTCGACTATACGCCTGTTTGTTGCTTTTGCTTGTCCATTACCTTGGGGATTGTGGGGGTGTTGAATATTGGATTGTGATTTTGTATACCGAGCGGAAATGCTCAAAATCTTTCGAGATGAACTGTGAGCCGTTATCCGTAACGATTGCATGCGGGATCCCATGTCGGCATAAGATGTTCTTCCATAGGAATTCGATTACCTGTTTGTCTTTTATCTTGGCGTATGCTTCCGCTTCAACCCACTTAGAGAAGTAATCAGTCAAGACAAGCAGGTATTGCTTTTTATCTGACTTATGCAGGGGCCCAATATCCATTGCCCAACGCATAAAAGGATAGGGTGTCATAACTGACTTCAACAGCTCGGTTGGTTGATGGATTATGGGCGCATGTCTTTGGCATATTTCACATTTCTTTGCATACGCTTGACAATCCCGTTCCATAGTGGGCCAGTAGTAGCCTTGCTTGCGGATCTTCTGCGTTAGCGACCTGCCGTCGGCATGGTTCCCGTTAACTCCTGAATGGACCAACTTGATTATTTGTCATACCTCGTCTCCGTGCACACAGTACATGTATACGCTTGTCTCGCTCCTTCTGAATATCTTGTCTTCAAATAAAGTGTAACGCGCACTCCGATGTTTGAGCTTTCGAGCTTGCCATTTGTTATCTGGGACAATATCGTCAGCAACGTAACTCCTTATCTCGTTTCTCCAGTCGTCTCCCTCTCCAATTCCTTCAAGGGCCACGGCTCCGGGGTCCTCGCCGAGGTCTTCCTCGTGAAGGGCCATCGCTTCTCGTTGGTTTGGCTTGTCACCGTGGGTCTCCGAGCTCGGATCATCAAGAACTTGACTGATGCTTGATTTTGACAGAGTCTCCACCGGAATCATACAGCTAAGATTGTCCTTAGAGGCTGAGGCCAGTGCGGCTAGTGCGTCTGCGGCGAAGTTTTCCTTGTGTGGTACTTTGGTTAGAGAAAACTCGTCAAATGTCGCGGCCTCGTTCTGTACAAATTTTAGGTATGTTGTCATGCGGTCGTCCCGAGCTTCATATTCCCCATTGAACTGATTTGCGACGAGCTGAGAATCGCAAAATACGCCGACCTTCTTTGCTTTCACTGCCTTTGCAAGTCGGAGCCCGGCGAGCAGCGCTTCATATTCTACCTCGTTGTTTGAGGCCGGGAATGCTAACCTGAAAGATTGCTCTAGGGTCTTACCAGTTGGGGAGACAAGTTGCACCCCAATGCTTGACTCCTTAGTGGAGGATGAACCGTCCACGTGCAGAGTCTAGGTGCCCGTAGCCTCTTCTTCCGAGCTCGATTCTAGGGATATCTCGATGATGAAATCCGCCAAGACTTGAGATTTCAGCGCCGTTATGGCCTTATACTCGATGTCGTATTCACTAAGCTCGATCCGCCACCTAGCTAGACGTCCTGACTGTGTTGGACTGTGGAGTATGGTGCGGAGTGGATGGTTGGACAATAAAATAACAGAATGAGACTAGAAGTATGGGCAAAGCTTCCGTGCTGATGTGACTACATCGAGCGCTAGTGTCTCGGTAACCAGATAACTAGTCTCGGCATCCGCTAGAGACTTGCTGATATAGAAGATGGGCTTTTGTTTGTTGCTCTCCTCTCGAACTAAGACTCCGCTAACTACCACGCTGGACACCTCTATGTATAGATACAATACTTCACCAGTTTTTGGTTTGGATATTATCGGAGGTGTGGTCAGGTATGTCTTCAACTAAGCGAATGCTTCTTCGCACGACTCGTCCCACTTGAACTTCTTGTTGGAGCAAAGCTTCTGGTAGAACGGGAGACATTTTTGGGTAGACCGGGAAATGAATCTGCTTAGGGCAACTATCCGTCCTGTTAGTCGTTGTACTTCCCGCATTGTGGTCGGCGACTTCATGTTCATGATAGCGGAAAGCTGCTTGGGGTTAGCTTCGATCCCACGCTGAGTCACCAGGTACCCCAAGAACTCTCGGAGGTGACGGCGAATGTGCATTTTGTCGGGTTTAACTTCATGCCATATTTGTTGAGGACTGAGAAACATTCTCTTAAATGGCCTACATGATCATCTTCGCGCAATGATTTGAGCAGCATGTCATCAATGTACACCTCCATCGTCTTTCCAAGTTGGTCGGAAAACATCTTGTTCACCAATCTCTGATATATTGCTCCCGCATTTTTTAGCCCGAATGGCATCACCTTGTAGCAATAGAGTC
>OVAN01014186.1:0-12230 GCA_900406275.1 Anastatica hierochuntica | reverse complement strand
AAACTAAATATATTATTTCAATGACCCCAAAAATAAATATATTAGAAACTTAGTATTAATTTAGGGAAGTTTGTTTTGCTGATGTGGCGGCTTTAGAGGTTACCTTAAATTGATGATGTGGAAGCCTTTAGGAGCTAGAATTAGCTCCTTTTTATTAATTAGATTCCCTAAAATAAGACATCAACGTCATTATTGAATAATCATCTCTTTAGAGTCTCTCTCCTCTAAATTCTCTTCAGAATAAATTTGCCCGGTTTGGTTTAGTTTTTACGTCTTACTTCGCACGATTCCCATTTTTGGCGCGGTAAAATTTTAAACACGCAATCCACACACTCTCCTTTGAGTTCTGGAAACCTGGGCTTAGGGCACTTCAAAATAGGTCTGAGCATTCGAATTTCCGGATCGGTTCCGGTTCGGATTATTGGATGAATTTTTTGATCGGTTCGGATCGGGATATTTTAATCGGATCCAAAATCCGAAAAATTATAAACGGAAAATGAAGTTGTTCTGACAAAAAAAACAAAAAAAAGTAAAAAAAAAAAGAAGAAGGAGGAGACTCACTTAAGAGTCTATCCTGAATTGTAAGGATCGACTCTTACAATTTCTTTTTTTTTTAATTAAAAATGGCTAAGAGACGGGTTTAGAAACCCGCGTTGTATATGGTCTTAGGGTTTGGTCCAAGTAATTTATCTGATAGTTCAATATGATGTGATTTGTCTAGTATTAGACCTCCGGTTTATTCCGTAGCATAAAGTGCGTTTTTTCCGAGATCTGACTGGGTAAAGGATGGGTTATAAAAAAATAACGAAACAGGATAGAGTGTTTTTGTTTCCGATTGACAGCCCTGATTGCTTACGGAATGATCTGGACTGACTTCTGGGCCTTAATTCAAATTGACATTAAGATAATTTACAAAAATGTCCTTTTAAACTTATGCCTTTAGATATTGCCCCCGATAGTTTTCTTTTTATAATTAGCAGAAGAGAAGCCAAAAGGGTTTTTAGAATTTTCTACGCCCGAGCTCTGATTTAAGAATATCGAATTCGCTTCCTTCATCATCTTCGTCTACTTTCTCCGCCATGGCTGCTCTTCAATACTTGGAATCTCTGAAAAATGCGCATCCAGAGCTTGGTGACTGGTTCAATTCCCTTGCAGATCTGTATCAGAAAAAGCTATGGCATCAGCTTACCCTTAAGCTCGAAGAGTTCATCTCACTCGCTGTCTTTCAGGTATATGCGCTTCTCCTTCCTACTTATGGTCTCCCTATCTATTATTGCTTTCTTCTTTTTGGTTTTGTAGTGCTCCATAGGGATTTAGGGTTCATAGATCTCGACTAATTCGGTAGAAGCTGTGTGTTACTTTGTATTAAGCGATCCAGAGATCCTTTTTGGGACGATTGATTATAGGGTTTTCTCAAGTTAGAGTCTTGTAAAAGTTTACAGATTTTTCGAGTCAAGGGTGTTTTTAGATTTTCTGAAATATCCTGAACGTTCAAGTTTTGTGACCAAGCTTTAATCTTTTGGCTTTTTTCTTTCCTTTGCTCTTTTCTGGTGTCTACTAGTTATTGTAATTGAATATGTGGAATCATCCAATGATTGATTTATTTTTCCATTGCTTCCAAGTTTGGGTGTCAATCTTAACTTGTTTCCGTTTTTTGTAATGTAAATATCATTTCAGGCTGGTGATGCTTTAATACAGCTCTATCACAATTTCATCACTGACTTTGAGACGAGGATCAATCCCCTGAAGCTTGCGCATTTCGCCGTGGTAGTCTCTCGGCAGTACCCTGAGAAAGAAGCTGCGGTTAGCTATCTTGAAGGGGTGATTGAGAAGCTTAAAGCTACTAAAGAGCCTCGGATAACTGAACCAATCGTTTATATTGAAACTCAAAAAGCTCTGTTCAAGCTTGAGCAAGGTGACCAGAAGGAGTGCAAGAAAATCTTGGATGATGGAAAGAGCTCCCTTGATAGCATGACTGACATTGATCCGTCGGTCTATGCCAATTTCTACTGGGTGTCTTCTCAGTACCATAAGTTCCGTCAAGAATTTTCGGATTTCTACAAAAGTGCTTTGCTTTATCTTGCGTATACGTCCGTGGAGGCGCTCTCAGAATCGTTTAAGCTGGTATGTCCTTGTAATTTTGATTATATTGGTCTGATGTTATGTTTGCCAAGTTTACTGCTAGCGTTGTTAGTGGATAAGAAAATTGGTTAAATTGAGAGGAATCTGAGAAATTTTGCTAGCTACTGTAGCTCCTTGTATTCATCGATCAAATTGCTAATATCAGATCATTTATGTGTCTTTCAGGATTTGGCTTTCGATTTGTCACTTTCAGCTCTTCTTGGAGAAAACATCTATAACTTTGGGGAACTGTTGGCCCATCCCGTTGTAAGTTCTTCATTCTCGACATAAGCTACTGCAAACTTTTCCTGTGTAGACTATATATTACTTGTTGATCTTTCGTTGCTCGGTGGTAACCATACTGAACATGGAGACAGCTTCTACACTCTCGTTTATAGTTTGGCTTAGAATTGAAGATGTCTCCTTGCTTACATGTAGTATTTGTGTGATGACAGTTGAAAAGTCTCCTTGGAACAAATGTGGAATGGCTGTACCACATTCTCCAGGCATTCAACCATGGGGATTTAGTTCAGTATCAAGAACTATGCCGTGTGCACCACGCAGCTTTGATTGCCCAACCAGCACTGGTTGAAAATGAGAAGAAACTATTGGAGAAGATCAACATTCTCTGCCTTATCGAGATCATCTTCAGGTTAACTCGTGTGTCCCTAGGCATTAAAATCTCAGGGTATTTAATATGATTAAAAAAATGATGTTCTAATACAGTTGATCTTAAACAGCCGACCTGCTGAAGATAGGACCATTCCGTTGAGTGTGATTGCTGAGCGTACTAAACTTTCCATTGAAGATGTTGAACACCTTCTCATGAAGAGCCTTTCTGTAAGTAGTTTCTTCTTGCCTCTTTCGCTCTCTGTCGTTCCTTGCAGCTTACCATTTGAAATCTATTGCGGCCACCGAGAGTGTTTTGTGTAGGGGACCAACATAGTGATAATCACTTAATTGAAGAACAACATAGAAAACAATACATTTGCATGCATGAGTAGATTTATGTATCAGCAATTGTTTCGTTCCCGACTGAGCCATAGAATGATTGTATTTGAATATGTAGAATCTAAAGTGAAAAGGGAATGATGCAGGTGCATCTGATAGAGGGAATTATAGATCAAGTGAATGGAACGGTGTACGTGTCATGGGCGCAACCGAGAGTACTGGGGATTCAACAGATCAAGTCTTTGAGGGATCAATTGGACAACTGGGTAGACAAAGTTCACACCACTTTGTTATCTGTTGAAGCAGAGACACCAGATCTTGTTGCAGCCTAGGAAACAAAAAAGCCATCTTCTTCTCGGTGTCCTCCTTTTAAAGCTACGATTGGAGTATTTCCCTTTTGTGGATTAAATTAAATTTGCAAGCTTTTCTATTTCAGCGGTAGAAATTACGGTTGCTTTGGTATCTTCTTCTGGCTTACAGAAGTAATGGATTCTCTGTCTTTTGGTTCCGTTTCAAGATTCTCTTCTGAATTACTTTCTCTTCGATCTGAATTGCTTATATTATCAAAGTACAACAATGACTACAAAATAGATGCAAAACATCTGAAACATAAATGTTGCATAAGCATTTATTTGTGAATTATACTGAAAACACAAGCGTAAATTAGGTGGGTAAAAGATTGAAAAGGTTTATACACCATGTCTGGAGATTGGAGATCGAATTTTAGAGAATGCGATTTTTTGCAGATTTTCAGGTGTAAGTTTCAGGCGATTTCAGAGTGTTGTGTTGCGGGGAGAGCATGTCCATCAAGGATGTCTTACATGCAGAACCGATCATCGTGAATCCAGATGATACGATGAGAGCTGAGTCGTGGAGTCGTTTCTGCAACTATTCATCTTAATCGTAGGGATTATAAATAGCGTCATCATTTGTAATAGAATGAAATTAAAACATAAATGATATTGTTACTTTCGGTTCAATCAGCATTAAAAAAAATTAGGTGTCGGGTGTTATTAATTCCCACTCCATTATGTGTGTGTATGTGTGTGTATATATATATGTGTGTGTGTGTGTGTGTATGAGACAAGTTAAGGGTGGGCAAAATAATCGAACCCGAAGAACCGAACCGAACTCGACCCGAAAAATAGTTAGTATCCGAATCGAAATTAATAAAATACTTGAACGGATCCTAAACTTCAATATCCGAAAAACTGAACCCGACTGGAATGAAAATATTTTGGGTTTCCGAAAATATCTAAACTATAATTATATTTATATATTTAAATATATTAGTTATTTTATATCTAATATCCAAAATAAATCCTAAATTACATATTTTTCGAAATATCAAATAAATGGCCAAAAACATATGAATTATCTAAAAATATTGAAAATAGTTAAAAAAAATTATTTGAAATAATAGCTAAAAGTACTAGAAATACCATAAATACTTGAAATATATATCGTTTCCTTATTAAAATAATAGAGTCGAACCAATTTTCATGTTAACTTTAGGTACTTGGTCATACATTGTTCAAATTTTTATATTGTATATTATTTTTATTTTTGGATTTTTGAGGCATTTTAGGTATACTAGAATTTTCAATTTTTTAATATAATTTAACGGGTACCCAAACCCAAACCCAAACCAAACTCGAAAGGATCCGAACCAAATCCGGTTATTTTTATTTTCATATTGAAATGAATCAAAATGGATAAGGATAACCCAAACCAAAAACCCGAAATTTATAAATACCCAAATAGGTTTTAAACTTCTAAATCCGAAAATCCAAAACTCGATAAACCTGAACCGAATCCGAACGGATACCCGAACACTCACTCTAAGACAAGTTCTCAGTTTCCATTCTGTCTAGAAATCTCGCTTGTCCTAAATAAAAATCTTAGTGGGAATTATTGGTTCTATGATTTTAATGGATTTAAAAAATTCAGTGGATTTTGGTTTTTCTTCACAAATCTAAAGATTTCAAACCCTTTTGCAACAAGTCTAGCTTTTAGTTTATCCAATGATCCATTTGCATGTAACTTGGTCCTGAAAACCCACTTGCAACCTAAGATATTCATGTGAGGTGAGTAAGAAACCAATGAGAAGGTATTTATTTCAGCAAAGGTTCCGATTTCTTCACCCATGGCATTGTTCCAACCAGGATGTCTGAGAGCTTCAGTTACTGTCTTAGGTTCAACATTAGGTGTGTTAAGAGCAACAACTGCATACCTGACATTTGGTTTGAAGATGCTTGCCTTAGCTCGTGTGACCATTGGATGAGTTTTGGAGCAGCTTGTTGTTGAGTAGATGATGTAGAGGTTGATGGGATATTGTATTGATTCTGTTCAGTGTCATCTGTCCTAACAGGAGAAGAAGAGTAGTTTTTGCCAATAGAAGCATGATCAATGCATGTCGTACACTCAGGACTACCCTCTTCATTGTAAGTAGATATACTCTGAGTGGTAAGAGGAGGAAGATCTGATTCAGAGTTTAACAAGTAAGGACTTATAGTTTCTTCATCTTGATCTTCAGTTGTAGCAGGTACTATTGTTATTGATTCTTTAGGTAGAAGTGATATCAACACATCTCTGTTATCATCTTCCTTGGTTGAAGTTTTAGGCTTTTCAGGCTTAGATTGAAAGAGAACAATGGAGAAGATGATATTTTATTGAATCTTCATTCTTGTACAAAACCGATTACATCATAGTGAATATAAAGGCTAAAACTTTAAGCATAAGACAAAGAGTAATAGTTGGCAAAATCTCACACAGCTGCGTATCACTACAAGAAAACATATCTATTACAACAGCCATATTCGTTGTAAATTCGTCGTAAAAAGGGGTTTACGAAGAATTTACCACAAATAAAAAATCGTCGTAAATAGACCGTCGTAACAGAGGATTCGTCGTAATTTTCTAGTAAAGTTTACGATGAAATGGAATCGTTGTAAATTATTCCCAAAATATCTCGTCGTAAAAGCCATGTAAATTTACGAGGAAATTATTCGTTGTAAATTACTTGTAAATTTTCGTTGTAAAATACACGTAAACATTTGTAGTTAAATACTCATATTATGATCGTATATTATACGAGTATTTTACAAGGATACCTTGTAAATTCGTTGTAAAAGTTTACGAGGAATTTACAAAGACTCGTTGTAAATTGGTCGTAAAAGTTTAGGACGAATTTACAACGATTTCTTGTAAATTCGTCGTAAAAGTTTAAGACGAATTTACAACGATTCCTTGTAAATTTCTAGTAAACTTTTACGACGAATTAACAAGATATTAAAAATAAATATTATAATTGAAAGGAAAATAAAAATAAAAATTAATTTCTGAAAATATTAATACTAATTTAGAAACTAAATATTTTACAAAATGAAAAATTATAAAATAAAAAACTACAAAATAATATTCTACAGACCGGGTTGGTCTTGCTCGGCTCTTCTAATCTCCTCCAACTCTTTCTCGGTCGGTGGTGGTGGATATGGAATCCCGAGGCGATGCCGTCGAGCTTGCAACATTCGTTGCCATGTCGAGTTTGTTGCGGCGAACACGTCGAGAAGACCTTCTAAAGATGTCATTTGATCTCTTGTCCGATTTAGATATGTGCGTAGTTGTGCGGTCTCCCGATCCACTCTCCAGTAATAAAAAGAAGTGTCCCTCGGGACATCATTCACTGATCCGATTCCCACTGTCCGACCCTTCTTTTTAGGGACCACCTATAAAAAAAGAGTTATAAAATTCAAAATTCAAAATTCATTTGAATTAATTGTAAAATGAAATAGAAAAATTAAATATATATACCTCCTCGAAAACCTTGTCCGCCTCTTGAGTGGACAAACGGACGGTTAATCCATCCTCAGACTACTGCATCAGCTGAGTCTCTTTCTCTTCAATCCGAACGGCGAGTTCTCCATGGATCTTCGCAGACTTTGGATCGACGAATTCCCCGTCTCGTTTCTTGTGGGTGATCTCAAAAATTCTGGAAAGAGACGGAAGTTCTCCTTCCTTTTCGGCCTAAAAAACCAATTCAAATTAAGTTAGAAATATATTAAATTAAATAAAATTAAAAACTCAATTAAAAGAAAAAAATTAATATGTACGATATCGAGACGGATACCCGCCTGGGGTTTTTGGCCCGTAGTGTGCGCCATTGGATAATGACCATCCTCATCTTGGGACTTACGGGATTCAGAGCACTTGCCGGAGATGCGAACGGAATGAGGAGTGGTCCAGTACCTGATAAGACCATCCCAAACATCCGTAGAGAGGAAGAGGGGTTTCGCCTCGTACCCTTTGAACTCTCAGAGGTCCTTACAGTCGGAGACGGTGTTCGTTAGCCGTGTCTTCGCCTTGGCTTCAAACGCCGCCTTGACCTTTTCAGTGATTCCGGGGGACCAATTCCATTTTTGCTGAAAAAATAAAAAACATATTAGTTAAATAATATATGAAAAAATATTATAAATTAAATTAATTTATGTAATTAAAATTTAGTAACTAACCGCAAAACATTTGAACCATGTGGTTCTAATGTGTCTTGGCGTTAGGGTCCAGTTCGGGTGTGCGTAGACGAAGTATCCTTTGATCGTTTCAGACACGCTGCATCCCACCCTATTGTCGACTCCAAACCTGAAAATTTTTTTTTTAATTAATTAGCAAAATATATATGAGAAAATCAAATAAATTATAAAATAAAATTTTAATTATATATACGTACCAGAATGTCCCCCGTGGACGGTCGGGGTCTAAGATATCTAAACCTTCTCGTCATGGTTGGCTGAGAAGATCCTCGATCGTATATCGAGCGTAAGATGCATCTGCGGGCACCTGAAGATCTGGATGAGCTGCAGGTGCTGCGTCCGGAGGCGGAGGCGGAAGAAGATCATCCTCAGGAGGATGAGCCTGAGCTAGTGCTGTAAGAAACAAAAACTCAGACTCGGGAACGTAAGACGACGACGTGGCACCGACCTGAGTCGAAGAAGTAGAAGGAGCCATGTCGAATGTCTGATTGTAATGGAGACGCTCTTGACCTCTATTCCTAGGAGCCATCTACAAAAAAATGTTAAAAATATAATTTTAATTATTTATATACTTAAAAATATTCATCTACAAAATTAGAAAAATAATTTACCATTTTATAATTAACAAACAATATAAAACTACATAAACTAATTTCAAACCTTAACTAATTCCAAACCTAAATTAATTCCAAACCTAAACTATCTACTACTAACTAAACCACCTAACTAAAAAAAATACAAAAGGAGAGAGAGAGAGTACCTTGAGTGAAGAAAGGAGGAAATGGCAAGGATAATGAGTGGACGACACTCACGTATATATAGAGCATGTGTTTGTCGTAATAAAGTCGTACATTTACGACGAATTTAGGAGGATGCGTGTCCTCGAATTATGTGGCATTCCTTAATTCGTTGTAATTTTACAACAAATTAACGAGGTCCCGTGTTTTTGTGTCCTTGTAAATTCGTTGTAAATTTACAACGAATGAACGAGGTTGCGTTTTTTTTACAATTGATTTACGACGAAACCATGTATAGGGTTCGATTTTAGGGTTTAGGGTTTGATTTCAGGGTTTAGAGTTTAGTTTGTAGATTTAATATTTAGGGTTTACGATTGAGAATTTAGTGTTTTTTTTATGGTTTTGGGTTACAGGTTTGTGTTTAGAGTTTGGTTTGGAAATATATTTATAGAATACCCTTGATAATATTATGGTATTTTTAAAAAATTTTGGTTTTGATTGAATTTATATTTATTTTTAAACAAAAAATAGCATTTCTTCTAATAATCTCAATTTTTATTTTTGTTATGTGATTTAGGTATTTAATCACAAACACAGTCCAAACATAAAATATTGGTGGTATATATGTTAGTTTAATGTAATGTAGGTTTAATGAAGTTTTCATCTTCAAATATATATTTTTTATTCATTCTTTATTGCTTTTAAGTTTTGAAACATTTTTTAGTTAATCTCTCTATTTATTTGTGATGTATGTTGCTTAGATTCATGCTCATTTTTCAAAATTTGAATTATATATGAATTAATATTAATTTTACCTCTTACAACGTATTTGCAATGCGCCGTGTTTTTTACAACTAATTTACAAGGAAAAAAAATTTTACGTGGAATTAACTTGGTTTGTTTTACAACTGATTTACAACGAATATAATTTACCACGAATTAGCAAGGTCGCGTGTTTTTCTATTACAAGGGATTTATGACGACACCGTTTTACAACGAAATTACTAGGTTTTTTTTACAACTGATTTACAACAAATATAATTTACGATGAATTAACAAGGTTCCGAGTTTTCTTTTACAAGGGATTTACGACAAAATTATTTTACAACGAATTTACCAGGCCCCGTGTTTCTAGTTTACAATGAAATTACGAGGAATCCTGTTGATTCTCTAAACACTTACACACTTATAAACTCTCAAACCCCAAACTCTTACATCCCTAAACCCTAAATTTATAAACCCGCAAACACTTACAGTTAATTTTTATTAAATTATTTGAACACTTTAATTGGTTTTATAGTAAATTATTAGGACAAAATATATTAAACATGAATGACTTCAATTCATTTAATTATCATAAACAATCAATGTTTTTGAAACATAATGCATACATACAAGAATTCAATTATTTGAACATTACATCATTCACATACGTCATTTGAGTCATCATCACTACACGGGGAGTCACTTTCTCCATACTCGTCTTCATTTTCTTCATTCGGCGTATCGTCAGGAAGATCTTCATATTCGCGGTTATGCGGATCAACAAGGAGGACTTCGTCGGTTTGTTGGTCCGCTATATCGATTGCGTTGACACAGGAATCTTGTTGCAAAGGTGGTTCTTCTCCACCCACTATGACGCCACGAGGAATTACTTTAATAGCAAATAACCAAGTAACTCCAGAATCTTTGATCCGAAGGTATGGGATGAAGCTAACTTGATCTGCTTGAGAAGCTAATATAAAAGGCTCAAATATGTTGTATCTTTGTCTCGAGTTGACGTCAACACCGCCAAATTTGTTAAACCGAACACATATGTTGATGACGGGATCGAACCAATCACATTTGAAGAGCACGCATTTCAGCTTCAATGATCCAGGGGAATTCCACTTCTATAATCTCTTGTAAGATCCCGTAGAAATCCGTTTCACCTTTCATACATATACCATAATTAGTTGATGTTCATCGTCTTTCGTACTCGTACGTTTGAAAAGTAAATCCCCGAGTAAAATACATTGGTGTTGTCATGATCTTCGCAAGCGGACCTTGAACCAATTCGTAAAACCATAGTGGATAATCTGGATCGTCATAATCAACCTACAGAAAAAGAACACAACAATACATTAATTAAAAAGAGGATAATATGCCCGTAAGTTATTTATAATATACCTGAGTCCTCAACCACTTGATAAAGTGTTGATTTTTCCTTTTATTAACTTCATATGTGGATATTCCTGGTATTGCTTCTTCAACTTGAGTAAGAAATAAGCTGCAAAATCACAAATTGTAATTAGTCTGGTTCTTCAATTTCAAGGCTTTTTACAAGGGATTTTCCATACATACCTTTCAAATTCAGACAGCAATATATCCTCGCAATTGAGTAGAATACATGTGTGTGCACTGTGGGAGTCTTCCTGATTGGACCACCAAACGTCTTTCAGTTTTCCATCCAAGCGCCCTATTTGGCAGAATATATCTGGAACACCCTCAACTGCATATGTTGGCGCAACATCACCATCGTCATATCTTCGTGGAGCTCTTTTTCGGGTACGTACTTTTGGTGCAAAGTAATACGATGTGAAGTGTGATGTTTCTTCCGTCAAACTCCCAGCAACTATGGAACCTTCCATTTTTTGTAAGGTTTTTAACTTTTCCTTTCAAACGCTTCATGTTTCTTTCATATGGGTACATCCAACGGTAATGAACAGGTCCCCCAAGTAATGCCTCATACGGAAGGTGGACTACAAGATGTTCCATGACATCAAAGAAGGCCGGAGGAAATATCTTCTCCAAGTTGCACAATAAAATCGAAATGTTTTCATGAAGTCGTTCGATGACGCCTTCATTTAAAGTACGTGTGATGAGATCCCTGAAAAATGCTCCAACGGCTGGTGAAATAGATCACAAATTAAAGTTAGTTAGGTAGTGAAGTAGTAATTATTAATTAATTGATATTAAAAATGATACCATATATATATATATATATATTTACCAGCAAGTGCATCATGTACATTTGTTGGAAGTAGCTCCGCAAAAGCAAAAGGAAATAGTCGTTGCATAAACACATGACAATCATGAATCTTCATCACTGAGAACTTTTGCCCATCAACACATCTAGACAGATTCGAGACGTAACCATCAGGAAATTTAACTTCTGTTGCCACCCAGTTAAACAATGCCGTTTTTGCTTGTGATGACAATCTGAATATGGGAACTGGAACTTTTCTATTGCTTTTGATATGTAACTCACTTCTTGAGCAAATATCAGACAAGTCCAACTTGGAATTTTTGTTGTCTTTCGTCTTCCCTTGGATGTTCAGAAGTGTATTCATGATGTTGTCAAAAAAATTCTTCCCTATAAGCATCACATCAAGGTTGTGATGTAAAAGAAGATTCTTCCTGTATGGTAGCTAAATGTTTGAGGGGCGGAGGCGACGTGACTTTGGAAAGGAAGAAAGATGGCGGTTCGCGGGTCAGAGATCTCGTAAGATTAGGCTTGTGTTTAACGATGTGTAATCTTCTTTATTTCGGATTATTATCAAATGGTTACAAAGCGAATTTCTCTATTAAGATTTTCTCTCTACTGAAAGTTCTCTCCTGAGATTTTGCCAAAAGGAATTGATGCCCGTTTCTTTGCACAAGGCTCACTATTTATAGGAAAAGTATGGTCGAAAATACCTTCGCGGGCCACGAGGTAGTCCCGGCGTGATTCGCGCTGCGATTCGTCCGTGCGTCTGTATTGTCGGGAGTCAGACTGCGTTCCCCTTTTTCTTTGACTTTTTGGTCGTTCTCTCCGTACCCTCGCCTCGTGTGGCCTGTCGAGATTCCTCGATGCTTCCAAATACATTAATCACCAAGATCGTACGTTCGTACACGGGCTCGAGGGGCCTCG
>OVAN01014184.1:0-12231 GCA_900406275.1 Anastatica hierochuntica | reverse complement strand
AAGGAGCATATCTTTCGAACCAAATGGAATTAGGCAACAAGGTTGATTTTTATGGAAAGCCTACTCATCAGTGCATCTTCTGCAATTGGACTCATCACACCGACCTTAATGTCCTGAGAGTTATTGAGCTTACAATCTGGGTGAATCAGGATTTTCGCAGAACAGACATATCCTCACTCGGAAGGTTTTTCCGACCAAACCAGAAGGTTTCAGGATATGATTCAAAATTTTGTAGATTATCAAGCCATCAAGGGAGCAAGTCGAATTGGAATCACTTGAAAAGACGCTGGGATGAATTAGTAATGAATTTTCAAAGTCAGCAGACTTTCAGGTCGCCTGTCAAGACTGTTAGTGTGAATTCAAGAGCAAATCATCCATGTATGTCAAGAACATTGTTTCAACCATATTTTACATTCAAGATGTGTGTCTTAGGCGTCAGAATCATCCAAGAAACCTCAGCATCACGTTTTGGATCAAGTGCCCAAGAAAGCTTATTTATTTCAGCCCAAACGAAGCCAAAGCCCAAGTTAAGGATCCATTATTACTTGTTGGAAGGGGAGCCACGAAATCGGGCCTAATTTTAGTTTATTATTTTCGATTTCAAGGGTTATAGGTTTAGAGGAAAACCCTAGTTTTTATTTTCTATTTATACTTTGTTTATGCAGACTTTTAGAAAAAAGGCGAAGTTTTTAATCAAAAGAGTTTTTCTTTTCTTTTCACAGGGATTGTGAATCCCTCGTTCATCTTTGAACAAACGTTTGCTAAGGAGTTAATTCTCCCAGAGCTTTTTCTGTTTTAGATCACCAAAGAGTTAATTCTCTAGATCTTAAACATATCTATCCTTCTATCCATTCATCCATCAATTCTTCTTCCATAATTCCACAGAAAATAAACAGAAAAACAAACAAAAAGAATTCGATCTCTCATTCAGCAAGATCCGGGATTTAAAATCAAGGATATCCTATCCAGAATTGCATCAAGAGGCCTATGGTTGGAAGGCTTGTGATGTCTTCTTTCTTAAAGATTCCTGGCTTTATGAGTCGATTGAAGGTTTTGACTTGCCCCTACTTGAGAATTCCCTGGTCTTCTCTTTTCATGCCTTGGCACTTGCTATTGAAAATCTATTGCCTGTCATGTTTTTCCTTACTTGCAACTATTTTATCGCTTTTATTAAGACCTTGATTTATGTTGAACTCAAAATAAGTGGAAATAACTTTGATTTGACTCCATGTTGGTTCCTCTTATTGCGTTTTGCATGTGTCCCTACCCCTTAAGGTTTTGATGTTGTAGCTTCCTGCCTTGTATAAGATTCGTACCTTTACCTTTGACAGGGGGACCTTGACCATATGTCGTTGTTTGAGTTTTGCTCGCCATCTCTTTGCTAGAGTTAGTCTTATGGACATATCGTCTTGATACCCAGAGGTAATCTGAATGATTCTTAGACATGTTGTCCTGGTACCCAGATGTAGCCTTATCGATTCTTCATAACCAAATTTATATCTCTTGGACATGTCGTCCTGATGCCCGGAGATAATATCTTGAAGTTGTCGTCCTATTGTGTTTAGGGACCCATAGTGTTAGACTACTGTCCTACTTTCCGTTCCTGCTTGGTGGAAACTTTCGTTTAACTATTCCATTGATCTGTGGCCATATTCAGTTGTGTATCACATTGCAATTTGCCCCTAGAGGCAAGTCACCATCAATGCTTGGGGAATATTGTATTATGCTACCAGGAGATATCATGAAATTTTGGGACATTTCGTCCTTAAACCCAAAGGTTTTGGGATATGGCCTATTGAGACTCGGGGGTTTTGATACATGTTATTATGGAACTTAAAGGTTTGTAAACACGTCCACTAGAACTGAATGTTTAAGGATACGTTGTCTTGAACCCAAGGTCTTTGAAACTCGTAATCCCTGGACCCAGATGGTTTTGAAATATGTCCTCCTAGAACTCCTGGGTTTGGGGTCATGTTCTGTGCAACCTATATGTTGTATAGATTTTCTTCTTGGAACCCGGAGGTCATATGGACTTTGCGCTGGAACCCGGAGGTCGTATGAACTTTTCCCAGGAACCCGGAGGTCATATGGACTTTTTTCCTGTAACCTGAAGGTCATATGGACTTTTGTCTTGGAACGCGGAGATTGTAAAGAATTTTTTCTTTCTGGAACCCGAGGTTTTAAGGACATATCATTCATTGAACCCGGAGGTTTAGGATGTATCCCATTGGAAGTTGGAGGTCTTAGGGTGTATCCTTTCAGAACCCGTAGGTTTTAAAGATTATATCGAGCTCTACCCCCATGAGTAAGTTGGTCTTAATTGTATATGACACTGCAATATGCCCCCGTAGGTAAGGCGCTGTTAATGTCTAGTAGATGTTGCATTCTACCCCTCGGAAGTAGGCAAGTAGCTAACATCATAAGGTGCTGCACTCTGCTTCAGGCAGGGAAGCCACTGTCAGTCTTTGGGTTATATTGTCGTGACTTTCCCTTTAGAAAGGAGGCAGTTTGGCAATTTTCTTTTGCTATCCACATCTAGGTAAGCAGGTTAAATGTGCTCCCAACTCAGGTTTTACCATTTCGTTTGTCGTCTGGCCCGTTGAGTGGCGTAAGCAACGATGCTCCCGTGGTTAGGACTTTGCATGTTTTTGCTCCCTTTACAAACTCTCGGTTTGGATATGGTACACTGCATTTATATTTATGCTTTATGTGTAGTAACTGGTTTTTAAGCTTTTACACATGAATATGCGTGTTTCGTATGATGCTCCCTACGTAAGAGTAAGCATGTAAGTTTCTTACGCAATACTTTGCATGTTAGGTAATATGTTCTCTGTGCAAGAGTAAGCATGTGAGCTTCTTGCGCAGAACTTTGTATATTTTGTAATATGCTCTATGCGCAAGAATAAGCAATTCTTAGCAAGGTGAGAAGCTGTGGAGTCATTGGATTTGGCTTCCTCGTAAAGTGTGCAGATGTAAATCCATAGTTATTGTTGGCTTTTGTTGCAACCTTAGCTCCCTTTTTGCTTTGAACTGAATGTAGTCATTAGCTCTTTTACATGGATGGCCAGAGATATCTTTTTTTTTACTACTACAAGACGCGAACCTTTCCTTTTATGGGGACTTATAGCAGGAATGTGTGTTCTCCTGACTTCTTTTTATCTCTTTTTTTCTAAATAGAGTAGAGGGTTTGGTGGCAACACGTCTTGATGTGTAGTCAATATTTTCTCCGGCTCCTTTGGTGGGAAACCTCCCTTATGGCGGGAGGCAAAGCAATAGATTCAACTCACACGGTGTTCAGACAGTGCTCCTCGTGCCTTTGGTTGGTCCTTGTCTTTTCTTCAAGAACTCCTTTTAGGGAACTTTTCCTTAGAAATTCATTAACTCTCATCTCTAGGGAGATCCATTCATTTTTTCAATGATTATGGTCATTGTAGAATTTGAAAAATTTTGAGGGATTCATTGAGTCCTTGAGAGGTGTTCTCTTCACCCAAATTTTTAGTTGATTTTGGATTGAAATATTGCATACGAGTTGTTGGGAGTAATTTAGGCCATGGGAATTCCCCCAGGCTTAGATGTAGTACAACAGTAAGACCTCAAAGCAGGGGAATGCCCAGAAGCAAGAAGCCAGACGACGTTGCATACCCGGAAGCAGGAAGCCAAACGACCTTGCATAGCCGGAAGCCAGCCGACCGTCGACTGTTGCTTATTTTTACTATTTAAATTAGCACATAATGATGTATATTCTAGATAAAGATACATGTATTATGTAGATAATCATGATATATATGATTCTTGGAGGGATAATCATGAACTCCATGTATAAATATAAAGCTTAAGGGTTAAAAGTGGAGACACGAAACCCTAGGCTAAATAATTCAATACAACTCTTCTCTTTCACCATTATTGATCAAAAGAGCTTAAGATATCTTCAAATCACATACACTATACATTAATTGTAGTGCTTACAAAGAACGATCAAAATCACCCGTAACAGTTGATGCTAAAAGGAGGGGAAGCTTTCAAAAAACAGCTACGTGACGATGGTTGGAGACAATCATGAATCGGCAAACATCACACATGGACGAACATAGATAACCTACGAAGAGATGCGATCTCAACTATAAACTTTGCAAAAAAAAGACGAGGAGAGATGGAGCAACTATGAAGGGATCAAACTACAACTGGAGTCGATGCCATTACAGCAGAGCTTCAGGCTTTGAGACAGCAGATGGAAACTCATACCAAGACACTCTAGGAGAACACGCAATGCTTGCAGCAACTGGAGCTGGAGAACGAGACCCTCAGAGAAGCAAACTCGGCTTTAACGGCAAATCAAGCCATGAATCAGAGGTTCAGAGTCCACGTGTCCCGGATGCCAACTCTGGAAGCTCCTCCTACCAATAACTCTGGAGAAAGAGGAAACCCAGCAGCGACAGGAACCCAGGAGAACCAAAATCTTGCTCAAGAGCGGAAGATCCTATGGACATAGAAGAGCTGCAGGCCGCAAGCCTCGCCCCACTCTCTGATGTGGCCAGACGACCAGAACAGATGATCTCCAGAAAATTCAAGGCGCTGCAGTCAGTAATCGAACAACTTCCAGATTTTGCACCTCCATTGAGGAAAAGTGCCCTAAGCTCTTATGCGGACACTCCTTTCTGAGATGAGATCGGACTCACTGACATGTCAAAGAAGTTCACCATCCCATTCATAAAGCCATACGACGGGACTTCCGACCCGAATAATCACATCTCACAGTCTAAGCAGAAGATGCTCACTGTAGTGATCCAGAAGGAGCACAAAGAAGCTGCCATGTGCAAGGGATTCGGGTCCAGCCTAACGGGAGCTGCCTTGCAATGATTCATATCAATTCCAACTGGAACCATAAGATCCTTTTCTCATCTGACCGATCTATTTGTGGAGAAATTTGCTAGCAACATAGTGACTCCCAAGTCCTCTGATGACCTTTATGAGATCAGACAGCGTAAGGCAGAGCTACTCCAAAGCCACCGCAATTTCTCCCTTTAAAAGTGGACTTTTGCCTGATGGCGATCTGTACAAGGAGCTCACAAAATATCAGCGCAAAACGATGGAAGACATGCTCTCCCACGCCCAGGCGTAAATCAAGTGGGAAGAAGACGTACTTGCCAGGCAAGAATCTCGGGTCATGAGAACCAAGAAGATGGCAGAGACAGTAAGCCTTGCCAGAAATCTACCAGAGAAGAGGGACAGAAGGGAGCCAAGGGACACAAGCCACAGGGTAAGTTGGACGACAACAGATTCCCGCCAGTAAATACCTGGCTGGACGTACCCAACCTATCAATATCAAGTGCGGAGCTGGTAGGAGTCCTGAAGGATATGGGAGGCAAAGTCAAATGGTCCCATAAGATGAGGTCGCCCGACCATCGATAGAATCTAAATAAATGGTGCGACTTCCACAATGACCTTGGTCACAGAACGGAGGATTGTATATCCTTGAAAATAGAAGTCAACGAGCTGCTTAAGAAAGGACATCTACGAGAGTTCCTCTCTCACAAAGCAAAGGAGGTGTTGGATAGTCAGGAAGAAGGTGCCCTAGCAGGCCGTCAAGTGCCGGATTCACCAAGGCATGATAGAGTGATAAATGTTGTATCCGGAGGGTTAGAGATAAGTGACATTACACATGCCGCTGCAAATAAAAGCAAAAGGTTTGCAAAAAACAATCATGGCACCCCATAAGTCAAGCATCAGAACCTTAACCAAGAAGTCATAAGCTTCACGGCTGGAGGCCAAGATGGGATCCTGACTCCACACCATGATGCCTTGGTTGTTTCATTATCGGTGGCGAATTTTTTAGTGAAGAGGGTACTCATAAATAATGGAAGCTCTACGAACGTACTCTTCCTGGGAACATACACACACCTGGGCCTGACCTAGGAAGCCTTAACCAAGAAGACCACACCACAAGTGGGCTTCAGCAGAGAAGTCAAGCAAACCATTGGAGAGATAGCACTCCTATTTTGCGCTGGAGGAGTCAACCTGTCCACCAAGTTTTCCGTCGTTTACTGTCCATCTGCCTATAATATGATCATGGGAAGACCTTGGATACACGAGATGAGAGCCGTGCCATCAACTCTCCACCAAGTACTCAAATTCCCAACTCCATGGGGAATCAAGGAGATCAAGGGTGACCAAGAGAATGCTCGATTGTGCTACAAAACCACTTTAAAGGGAAAGACAACCCCCTCGTAGTAATTACAGAAGACACTTCCTACATTGCACACTAAGGAGCCGGAAGTGCAACAGCTGGATGACGTACCTTTGATACCCGGAGAATTAGGCAAAAACCTCAAAATTGGGGCCAGATTGCAAGAAGGCCTACGTCAGAGGCTGATAGACTTCTTGAGGTCTAATGTCGATTGCTTCGCGTGGTCCCACGTAGATATGTAAGGGATAAACCCGGAAATCATAGTGCATAAGCTGCAAGTGGACCCCAAGTACCTAACAGTCAAGCAGAAGAGGAGGAAGTTCGCACCGGAACGAGACACAATCATCAATAATGAAGTGAAAAATCTCCTTGCGGCCAAGTTCATTAGGGAGGTCCACTACCCGGACTGGCCAGCAAACGTCGTCGTGGTCCGGAAGAAGAATGGGAAGTGGAGGGTTTGCATAGATTTCACGGATCTAAACAAATCTTGCACTAAGGATCATTTCCCTTTGCCTCATATAGACAAGCTGGTGGACGCCACATCGGGACATCAATTGATGAGATTTATGGATGCTTTTTCAAGATACAATCAAATACTCATGCATCCTGACGACTAGGAAAAGACGTCCTTTATGACTTCTCGTGGAATCTACTGCTATAAGGAGATGCCTTTTGGACTTATAAATGCGGGATCCACCTATCAGAGGCTAGTCAACATGATGTTCGCAGACCAAATCGGCTAGACCATGGAAGTCTATATAGACGACATGATGGTCAAGTCCTTAGAAGCGGAAGACCATATAGCCCACTTACAACAAGCCTTCTCTACCTTAAGGAAGTATAATACGAAGCTCAACCCCTCTAAGTGTTCATTCGGAGTGAGCTCCGAGAAAGTTTTGGGGTACATAGTTACATAAAGGGGCATTGAAGCAAATCCATAGCAAATCAGGGCGATTCAAGCAATTCCTTCACCAAAGACTCCACGAGACGTCCAGAAGCTTACCGGAAGAATGGTGGCCTTTAGTAGATTCATATCCAGGCTATCCGACAAGTCGCGTGCATTCTTTGAAGCCCTTAAATTCACTGAGAAATTTGAGTGGAACCAAGTGGCCGAAGATGCCCTAGTCAAGCTTAAGGAATACCTCAAAACACCACCTCTTCTCTCAAAACCCCAAGATGGAGAGCCACTACTCTTGTACCTGGCCGTTTTGGAGCATGCCGTAAGTGCCGTCTTTGTTAGAGAAGAAGGAAACAAGCAGCGTCCAGTGTACTACGCAAGTAAGTCCCTTCTGGATACCAAGACTCTCTATAGTCACTTGGAAAAGCTGGCTCTCGCCTTGGTCGTATCGGCCAGGAAGCTGCGTCCCTATTTCCACGCTCACCCGGTGATAGTCATCACTTCTTTCCCTATCAAGTATGTACTCCACAAGCCAGAAGTATCTGGAAGATTAGCCAAATGGGCAGTGGAACTAGGCAAGTACTGTGTGATCTTCCGCCCTACCACGGAAAACAAATCACAGGTCCCGGCGAACCTCGTAGCAGAATTCTCCCTGCCGATGGTACCAGGGACGGAAGAAGAAGTCAGGATCCAGCATAAAAGTAAAAGCGAAGAAGAATGGGCGCTTTACGTGGATGGATCCAACAACATACGAGGAGCGGGAGTAGGCCTCATGCTCATCTCACCAAAAGGATAAGTTGTATCAAGAGTAGTAAGATGGAACTTTAGAGCCACCAACAATGAAAGTGAGTATGAAGCCTTAATCGCAGGGCTCGGCCTGGCAAGAGACTTGGGAATAGAAAACCTACAGGTTTACAGTGATTCCCAATTGATCGTAAGCCAGACGCAAGGTGACTACCAAGCAAAAGACACTAGCATGACCAAGTATCTGGCCATAGCCAAGAAGCTCAGTGATTCACTCAAAGCATGCAAACTCACATAGATCCCGAGGGAGCAAAATTCGCTTGCAGACGCCTTGGCCAACTTGGCCTCAGCCTTGAAAACCGCGGAGCCAACTACCATACCTTTGCTGGTTCTCCAATGGCAGCTATTGACGAGGACGCTGAAAGATCTTAAGTCTCTAGCATCGAAGAAGAAGAAACTTGGATGACACCCATTATTTCCTACCTAAAGCATGACGTCCTGCCCAATATAAGGAGTGAATGTCATAAGATCAAAAGGCAAGCATCCCGCTATTGCTTGATTCATGGAAAACTCTGTAGAAGGTCTTTCTCAGGTCCATACTTCAAATGTGTAAAGCCGAAAGACGCAGATTTGGTCCTCAAAGAACTAGATGAAGGCGAGTGCGGATCCCACTCTAGTGGACGAAGCTTGGTGCTAAGAGCTAAGAGGGCAAGCTACTAATGGCCTACAATAGCCCATGACGCCCTCCACATGGCCCAGTACTACGATAAATGCTAGAATCACACACAAGTATCGAAGCTAGTCCCGGAAAACCTCAAATCCGTAAGTTCTCCATGGCCATTCATGAAGTGGGGAATGGACATTGTAAGAAAATTCCCAACACTCCTGGCCAATTGGAATACCTTTTGGTAGTTACGGAATACTTCTCTAAGTGGGTGGAGGCAGAAGCCTTGAGCAAGATTACGGATGTCCAAATCAAGAGATTCATCTGGAAGAATGTGGTAACACGATTCGGAACACCTCAAGAGATAGTTACAGACAATGGCCTGCAGTTCAGAAGCAAAAACTTCAAGAAGTTTTGCGAAGATTGGGGCATAAAACTAAGCTTTGCAACTCCAAGACGTCCACAATCCAATGGGCAAGCCGAGTCCACCAACAAGACAATAGTCAATATCCTGAAAAAGAGGTTGGACGACACCAAAGGCAACTGGGTCGAAGAACTTCCAGCTACCCTATGGGCATGTCGAACTAGCATCAAGACTTCAACAGGAGAAACACTCTTCTCCCTAGTCTATGGAACAAAAGCGGTGTCCCCCGCCGAAGTCAGCGTCCCTATGGTCAAGTTAGAGCTTCTAACCCCAAGAGAGAATGAAGAGCTGATGGTTTTGTTCCTGGATCTCCTTGACAAAAAAAGCGAAGCCGCAAGAATCCGGAACTGGACGTACCAACAAGAAGTAGCTCACAGCTACAACAAGAAGGTACGAACCCGGATGTTCGAGCAAGGCGAATGGGTGCTACCCCGAGTCTTTGACAACACCAGGGACAAGGTCGCGGGTAAGATGGCGCCTGGCTAGGAAGGACCATACAAAATAGTGAAGTCAAAGGAGCAGGGGCATACAAGTTACAAGACAGGTACAGAAAAGTACAACCAAATAGCTAGAACGCGTTACACCTTAAGTGTTACTTCTTCTAAAAGAATGCTCCTGACCTGGACGACCATACACCATATACGTTTTTCGGCTTTGGACTTTTTAATTTCTTTTACATCATTTCTTATGTAATCATACTACGTCTAAGGACGGATACCCATGAATAAAACAATTTTTTTCTCACGAGGAAATTCAGTTAAAGTAAGGGGCAAATAAGTTAAATGACTACTCTTAAATAAAGGAGTAATACAAACAAAGTACACTTCCAAAACAAAAGCGAAAAGCTAAAAAAAAGAAAAAAGAAAACTCTGCTTGAACAAGGGAAAATACCCGAAAGAAACCAAAAGACAAAAAAGAATTGCTTATTCTGCTTAACAGAGAGTGTCTAACCGGAAAGCAGACTGTTGAGCAGAAAGCAAAATAGCTTAACCTTGCTTACCAGGTCACATTAAATGCAAAAGCTATGTGACCTGAGCACGGAGCATCACGTATACCTACTTACCCAGACGTGGGAAGTAGACAAAAAGTCTGGCACTTGGATCTCTTTGCGGGGAAGATCCATACTAGCAAAACCAATAAGACTGACAATGGCTTCACTGCAGGAAGTAGAATGCAGCTAAAGCAAACAACTACTTCTGGACAATTAAATGCCACCAAGCTAGTGGTTACCTCCGGGTAACAGAATGCCAACAAGCTAGTGGTTATCTCTGGGTAACAGAATGCCAACAAGCTCCCTCCGGGTAATAGAATGCCAACAAGCTAGTGGTTACCTCCGGGTAATAGAATGCCAAAAAGCCAGAAGATACCTCCGGGTATCAAGAGGCCAAAAAAGCGTCTTGGGAACCTAAGCATTTTGTAAGGACAAGAAGCAGAACTCCCTAAAAAAAAGAGATAATGAGATTATCCCAACTTGGAACTCAAGAATTCTCGCAAGACACGGTAAAGGCCAGAGGCGAGGAAGCTAAAAATCAAAATCACCGGAACATCGATAAGAGACAAGAGGCTGAAAAGCAAGAAGTTAAAATGATCGAGACGCAAAGCCCAGAGGCTAATAGCCAGAAGCCAGTCGATCGAGGTGCCAAGGGTAAAAGACTTGCGAAAGCCACACAGTGAATGTCATCTCTAAATCTAAGTCAAAATTCTGCTAAGGCAAAAAGACAATAGAAAACTAGAGAAACATGAACACACTCATGAAAGTCCACGAAGGGCCGAAGTACGAGTCTTAAGCCTCGAAGGGCAAACATAAATAAGGCCTCGAAGGCCACCAAAGAGTTACGACCACTAAGGTCATGAAAAGTCATTACAAAGCCCGCAAGGGGAAGAAGTAGGCCCATGCAAGGGCAGATCATCATTAACAAAAAAAAATCCCACAAGCGAAGAGCAGCTTGTTTCTTGGTTCCGGATTTGGAGGTTAGGCAGCTAGAGGATCAGGAGAGGCACACATCTCGGCATTTGGCACTGAGTCTGCTGGGGGTGTAGAAGTCATGGCTGGGGGAATCTCTGGTTCATCTTCAAAGGTGGGAGCTTCGAGGCCATTGTCTTCCACCTCCGCTATCATCACCATCTTGTAATTCTCAAATTCCTCCCTCAAGTTCCAAGACTTCGCCTCACCCTTGAGGTATGTTGGTGTCAAAAATGGTCATCTCGAAATCAACGTCCAAGATCGCATCTCTAATCGGATTTACTTGAAAACACGACCAACGTCTAGACTCACCGCCGTCTAGACTTAACGTCTTCCAGAATTACTGTCATTTAGACTTATCGTCATCAAGACTTAACGTCTTCTAGACTTACCTTCATCTTGACTGGTCATTGACTAGACTTAACTATCGTTTAACGAAGTCTATCCTTCCGCAGACAAATAAAGAGCCCGAACGCTAAAGTTAACATCCACGATTTACGGATAACTCTCGGAACACCTCGCAATACAAACTTCAGAACGATACGAAACCTCCGTGACCATCGGAGAACCGCATTGTTTCGAAGAAATGTCTAAACGCTGATTGACGCCAAACCTACGAATGAGTCTTGGAACCAATTGACGACTGAACTATAAGCCGATCTAGACATCAATTGGAACGAAGACCGGAGGTCCTTCTTACGCCAACTGGCGCCAGGACCAAGCTCAGTCCTTGGCGCCAATTGGCGCCAGGACCAAGCTCAGTATTTGGCGCCAATTGGCGCCTGGACCAAGCTCTATCCTTGGCGCCAATTGGCGCCAGGACCAAACTCAGTCCTTGCCGTTAATTGGCGCCAGGACCAAACTCAGTCCTTGGCGCCAATTGGCGCCAGGACCAAGCTCAGTCCTTGGCGCCAGTTGGTGACAGGACCAAGCTCTGTCCTTGGCGCCAGTTGGCGCCAGGACCAAGCTCTGTCCTTGGCGCCAATTTGCGCCAGTTGGCGTTGAGGCGCGGAAAATGTTCAGCCATAGTCCGTCGACTGAACCACGTCCCTTCTGATCGTCATTTCCTTCGAATCGTCACTTGATCATCTCTCGTTGCATCTCGATTGGAGTTTTCGTCAAACCGGCATGACAAGAATCGCAAGGATTCGTGCTTTCCGTGGATTTCGTATCAATCGTATAAAACGACGACGGTTAACTTAAGCACTGGAGGTGTCTAAACTATACGATTGACCGCATCAATCCACAAAGTTGTTGCCGCTTATTCCTGCGAGAAACAGTTTTCCAGGATAAATCGTAAATGTCACTTAGCCGCGAAACGGCCCGAAAGGGACCAAACCGCGATAACGGTCCA
>OVAN01014183.1:0-12231 GCA_900406275.1 Anastatica hierochuntica | reverse complement strand
AATTTAAAATAAATTCATAACTTTTAAAATAATTATATTACAATATTATTAGTTTTTAATTAAAATTTGCTACGGAAATTCAAAAAAATTATAAATTGATAAAATTTAGAAAAATCTATAAATAATTTATATAAACTATAAAACTTTAAATTTAGTCATATGATGTCTTTTTAAATACTCTAACGGGTTTTGTTTCACAGTATTTCAGAAATTGAATATTATCCAAACTGAACCCATACGAGTATCCCAGAAAATCTGAAAGTTCGAAAATCTCAAATCTAAACCGAACATAGAATTCGATATAAATGAAAATTCTAAAAGTTTTGAATCTGAACTCGAATCTGAAACTCGAAATAATCGAAAATTATAAACCCGATACTCGAAAAATCTTAACATGATTAATAATATATAAAATTATTAATCATGTTGCGTGGGTCAAAACTCTAGTATTATTTTAAAATAATATATTTATTCTCTCTTATAATATTATTTGTAAAAATATCAATAAACCCGGTTGACCCGGTAATATCACATCGACCCACAACCCAAGAAATTACTCAGTTGTAAAATGTCATTTTGTAATTGTAATTTAGTGAAGTGTATTTTTGGAAGTGTTTAAAAATTGATAGGATAATCATGCACTAATTAACCAAATTTATTAACTGAATTAATGAATTGAATAATCGAACTGTTATGCGAGATATTAGGATGTATAATTATATTAATATAAGAGTCCAAAATTAGTAAAATTGTTGTGTTTCTGTTTTAATAGTATACTAGAGTTTCACCCGCACGTCCGTGCGGGTATTTTTTCATTTTATATTTATGAAATTTATATTATGAATTATATTACTAATTACGAAATGAACAAAATATGATTAAAATACATATATATCTATGTTTCTCACAGTCTTATTGGCTAGAATAAGTTCTAGAGATTCTCCATCAAACTTGAATTTTTGCTTCCAAGAATGAACTGGCTTAACTTGTATTCGCCAACATGATTTGAATGGTTTTAAATCTTTTAGTAAGGAAAAACCTTTAGGAGAAACCATAGTGAAAAGGGAAGTGAGAAATCAAACGTGGAATGTGATGTACACTATGAGAGAACTATGAGATTATTTATAGAATGATTAGACGTTAGTAACAAAAAAAACTATGCTTTAGAATATTCTATAAATTAAACGTAATATGNGTAACAAAAAAGATTATGCTTTAGAATATTCTATAAATTAAACGTGATATGAAAAAATTTTAGAGATATTCTAGAGATTTTTCGGTTCAATTTTTTTTAAAAGTAGAGATATTCATTATTAAAGTAAAGATATTACGTTAGTAACAAAAAGAATATGCTTTAAAATATTCTTATCTAAAGAAATTTGTAATTTTTTTATATTGCGTTTAATAACAACGCAATCTATTTTGAAATTTTACACATCTGAATAGATTTGAATATTTCGGTTTAAGTAGATAAAAATTTAATTGTCTTTAGAATTACTTGTAGCCGGTTGTTAAACTTTTTGTAGGTGTAAATCTGCCTACAAATCAATCTATTATAAAAAAANTTAAAGTAAATCTATGTCAGTGTAACAAAAAGAATATGCTTTATAACTGTTTTATAAATTACAAAAAGAAACTTCGGAGTCATGGTCCATTAATATGACTATAGTTTTATACATGTAGATCATGCGTAATTGTGATACAGAAAGGCATGTCAACCACTATAATTATATATGGGTGGTCGAGCATGTATTAATTACTTTTACATAACCAAAAAGTAAATATGTGAATATGGCGTGATGGATATCTAACCATTACGATTACAAATATGATTTTTCTAACATTTAATTAGAAAAAGAGTATATGGCATGATCGATATATAACATATATAATAACATATAAATTTTTTCATCTTGTCATAACTTTTAGATAGAAACATCAAATTATATGTGTAGGACATACGACTATAAACATGTAGATAAATCTATAAGTTATAAGATGTATTACATATTTCCTAATAGTTATAAGGCATATATAAATTATAATAGTTACAAAATAAATCTATTAAAATACGGCATATATAAATTCTAATAGTTATAAGATAATTTTAGGAATACAACAGTATATGTTTAATTCATAAAGAGAAAATATGACATATATAAATTGGGTCCAAATAAACATTTTTTAGGTAAATAAAAAAGTGTCTATGTTTTAATAAGATAGATACAGCATGCGTAAATAACTCAGAGGAAGGTGTTGTAGCTAGAGAGGGTAATAATCAAAGACAAGTGCGAAAACACACTAGGGTAATTTAGTACTATGAGTCCATGGGGAAATCATATTGTAAATCTAAAATGAACCATAGCAAGTAATTATTTACTAAAGTTATGCATGCTTATTTACCATGAGACCGAAAAATCACATTTACCAATATGCTCAAGGTTCTATCAAAAAAATATGCTCCACGTAGCTTCATAGTTTCCAAGATAAAATCGAGATCTTCATACAATCAATTTTAAGGAGACTTAGACTACCTTTTGGATTCTGTCGTAACAATGAGATCAGAGCCTTATGCACAACATCACGCTCCACAGGTTCCTCTTCAGATCATGTTACCTCTAAGTCAGATGAGAAAAATCAGAAAAACTCATTGTTGCTTCATCTCAAATGCTTATATCACATATCAGAACAAGTTATTAGTAAACTAAGCTAACTAATATGAGTACATCTACAGATAATAGGAGGATATATACATGTATATTACGGACCCCAAGATCTCCATCATCGATCCAATCCATATGTGCATTGAAAGCATCAGTGAAGAGACTAGGAAAGAACTTGAAGCAGCGAGGCAAGCTGCTTTGTCTTCATACTCGTCTTAGACATTTTGATAATCCCTTCGTAATCCTCCACATTATGCAAACAGCAAAAGGAAATCAGGTGAAAGTGATTAAGAACAAAGCAAACTAATACGAATTTAAATGGATCACATGTAGAGTGTTTGGCTCAAGATCCAATGTAGTTTAGCCCTGTTCTTCGCTGACATCACTGATTGCGACCAAAAAAAAATCAATGGTCACAAACAAATAAAAAGGTGAAACGGCAGCAACGGGGCGTCCAATTTTTCCCTGGCTTCTCATCGCTGGAAAGATTAGCGTTCATGACAAACAACAGCAGCTATCACTTTGGGCCTATATCATTGCGTCACTACCGGTACCGCAACGGTAACTAAAAGAACATGTTGTGCCTATATCATTGTGTCACATGCAGGTTAGCTTTCGAACTCTTTGATACCACAATATTAGAGCATCTCCATCGCCAGATCCTTAGCGCAAATCCTTATAAAAAAAGTAATAAAATAATGATGGATCCCACATAATTTATAAGAATCTATCCTTACGTATTCTAAGGATCAGGTGGTTTTTGCACTATTTCGCGGACCCCACTGACACGTGGCGGTCCGCGATTGGGTGTTCTTTTTAACTTTTTTTTATTATTATTAGCTGGAAAAAAAAATAAAAATTAAGAAAACTTATCCAAAGACTCTGAGGGAGTATCGGCGATGGAGATGCTCTAAGAATTTCCCGAACATGATTTTTCTACTCTATTTTTGAGTAAAATTTCTCTCTAGTATCATTCCATTTTTGTTTCGATTCACTTTGGTACAAAATGAATGTAATTAATAGATTATGTTGTAGCACAACATTTTTGTTGAGAGTTTTTCATTTTTTAAGCATGACGCTTATGTGGGTTGAGTTTTGGGCTATGAGAGAAATAATTAATGGCTCAATGGCTTTGAGAGACTTGAGGAATTTCACTGAAAGGCTTCCACAAGTTTTTTCTTTCTTTTGTTGATGGAAAGGTTTCACAAGTTAGACACATGAGCATTGGTATGGTCAGTGTGATATTTAAAGCTACATTCGTTGTTTATTGCTTGATTTCAAGGTTATTTCATGTATAACTGAAGGCGCCACTTGAATCATTTTAAAACTACAAGGTTACATAACGAGTGACTGATCAAAACCAGCTTATTGAATTTATACTGGAATCAGAAATTAAAGAGGTGTTTCAATTCGTGGAAATAACGATTCACGATCCAGAAATTGACTATAAATTTGCGGAAATGAACATCTTTAGAGCAAACCCTTCTTCTGAAAGCTGTGGAGACAATCATCAAACATCTCAGGAATTGACTTGAAGGATGCAAATCCTAGCTCAAGTATCTTCCTTGTGTCCATACTATGTGGACTACTGTCTCCTTCTTTGTTACTGCACCTGAGAAGAAAACACAGAGAACCAATCAATCAATCAACCAAACGATATCGACTATGAAACATTGGTAAATCTAATGAGTGAGATTTACTTGTTCTCAAATGGGTAATTAGGATACTTTTTTCTTAGCAACTCAATGATCTCAGACCAATGAGCAACCGAACTCGAGCATATGATTCTCCCTGATGCTTTAGGCTCTTCCATGGCTAATACATGAGCAGCAACTACATCGTCAATATGCACAAACCCGACTGTGAAATTCGGATACTCTCCGGCAAGACCTTTGACAATAGCAAGGATCATAAGAAGAGTGCTTGTGGGTTTTGGTCCAAGCAATGGACCAACCACAAAAGAAGGATTCACAACCACCAAGTTTATCCCTTTCTCTTCAGCTATCTTCCAAGCCTCTTTCTCTCCTAATGTCTTTGCATATCCATACCAGAGCTGCAGTACAAAAAAAAATGAATCAAACAAACTAATTTCAAGAACATTTAAAAAAAAAAAGAATGAAAATGTTTCTAACGTTGAAGCGTTTGCAGTATTCAGGGTCACTCCAATGGGATTCATTGAGCGGAGAGGCTTCAGTGGCATCGAAACGGTATCTTATCGAAGAGCAAGAAGATGTAAGAATAACCCTTTTGAGAGTGGTTTTGGATTTCGTACAAGAGTTCATCACATTGGTTGTGCCTTTTATGATTGGATCAACCAATGTTTCTTGAATGTTGTGATCTTGTGGAACAAGAACAGGAGAAGCCGTGTGGAATACTCCATCGACGCCGTTCACTGCTTCATCAAAACTTCCTTCCACAGTTAGATCAGCTTGGAAAATCCTCAGCCTCTGTTTTGCTCCTTTTAATTCCCATAAAAATCCAACCTTTTCTTCATCATCTTCATCATTATAATCAAATTTTCAAAACCAATAAAATTTAGAGGTAGAAGATGGAAAAATATCGGAAGAAAATGTTGAATGTTTTTAGGTGTCTTACGAGGATCTCGGACAGTGGTTCGAACGGTGTGTCCGAGTTCGAGGAGAGACTTAACGATGTAAGAAGCGATGAAGCCAGTTCCTCCAGTTACCAAGTACTCTGCCATCTTTGGTCTCCAATTTGAGGTTGAAATGGCAAAGAGATTTGATTTAATATTAAGGATAATAAAGTGTGATCTTCGTGGACAAGTAAAAGGAGAGTAGGTGATTCATTCGATTAGTATTCTCTATCCTCAACACCAATATTGTAAAATATTATTTATTTCTATATTGATAAATATTATTATTTCTTTGTTGGGAAATTAGGTTAGATAATAAAAAAAAACTATTAATTAAGAAAATATCACCCACAAAAAATTCATTCTCTCTTCAAAGCAAATTACCAAAATATCCTTTCTTCCCACGTCCTCTCGCCACACTCTCTCTCCTTTTGACACGTGTCATCTTTTTTTTTACACTTCTTCTCTCTCTTCCATGGAAACTCTAATGGTATTTTTTTGAGTTATTTGTCTTACAAAAAATTGATTAATGCAAATTTCAGTGATTGAAAAAAATAAAAATTTTAAAAGAAATTCAGCATAACTTGAGTATTTAAAATCAGATATTTATTTTAAATATTACTAGTAAAGATGTAACAAGACACATGATATGTAAACTTTCACTTTTTTCTTTATAGTAATATTATTTTCCCAATGTATGTGCATCATTTTTTCTCTTTATCACCACTCCATTCAAATTATTGTTTTACTTTTCTGTAGTCTCTCCCCATAATGTAAACCTAAGTATTTTAAAATTTTTAACATCATTTGAAATTAATTGTTATAGTTTACAATTTGATGTAATAGTAATTTGTCACATTTCCTTGCATATAAACAATTTTTATTACATTTTTATGCTGTTTTTGAAATTTGCTATAACGGAGGAGTAGTATTTCTATTCATATAGAAATCCTATGTTTTATAAGATTACTCTTAAAACTTCGAAAATGTAACAAAAAGAAAAGGCACAAAGAATCATATATATCTTTTAATGTTTTTTCAACACCATATGGATGGACAAAATCAAGAATTTTGGAAAGATAATACATCGACAACAATCCAGAACAATAAGAAAGTGAACAACAATATCAATTAACCACAAATATTTGTTAACGTTTCTTCTGAATTTTTTCTTTTTATGCTCTTGAGTTACATTTAAATTATACTGAGAACAGGAAAAATATTACTCGAGCATAGATACATATATTTATATATATAAAACATGATAAAATTATAATCTTATATATTAAGTACGAAGTCAGTTTGCACCAGATTAAAAGTTGGTTTGGTTGATTACTATGTTACCCTTAATGAATTAGTTAATTAATAATATATTAAAATTATTTATTTAAAAATAAAAACGAAAATACTAAATAAAAAAAAATTATTAAAGAATAAAGTCAATAGATTTATTTATTTAAAAAGTCATGGTTATCTTTAATAAATTATGTTATATATTGATGTATTCTATTTAAATATTATATAAGATAAATTATTTTAGAATATAGCAAATTAAAAAGATATATTAACATTACTGAAAACAATTATGTTTTTTTTTATAAAATCTAGGTATATTTAAATAAATTTTAAAATATTTTAGTATTAAAAATATTAATAGAGAAATTAATAATTTAGCATTATAGTTTCTAACGAGGTCGAACGTCAAAAACCGAAAATCATTTCAATCTTATGCAAGATATGTCAAAAGAAATAATTTAGTATTTAAGATTACATATTTAGCGGGTTCGAATATTAAAGTTCGTAATATTTCAATCTTACGTTAGACATGTCAAACGGAGCATGTACTACCTTATTTTAAATTTATATAATAAAGTATATTGACTAAATTAAGAATAACATTATTTTAAAATTTAAAAGTCAAAAATTTTAAAATATCATATAAATATTTATCATACCTCATTAATTTTAAAAAATTATCGTATATAAAAATATTGACAAAATTTTAAGGTCCGCATTTATGCGGGTCAACTACCTAGTCTTGTATATAAGTATGAAGTTAGTTTGCACCACATTAAAAGTTGGACTGGTTGATTACTATGTTACCCTTATGATTAATTATATTAATAACAAATATTATTTAACAAATTAATTTATTAAAAAATTAAAAACGAATTGGATAAATAAAAATGAAATTAATAAGAATATTAAAAAATTAATTAATTAAAAAGTTCATAAGTATCCTTAGTAAATTATTTTAAATAGTTGGTAATTACTATGTTACATTTACGGAATCATTTAAGTAAAAAAAATTTATTTAATAAATTAATTTATTAAAAAGTAAAAAAGAAATTGATAGATTTTTTTTGTCAGAAAGGAAATTGATAGATAAAATTTGAAATTAATAAATAAATTAAAAACTTATTTATTAAAAAAGATCATGATTTATTCTTAATGAATTATTTTAAAAATTGATTTATTTCTCTTAGTTATGATATAACATAAATCATTTTGAAAATAAAATAAATTTTAAAAAGATATATTAACATTACTCAAGAAATCAATCACGCTTTTTACTTCAAATTTATTTATATTAAAATAAGTTTTAAAATAGCTTAGATATTTGTTAACTCAAAAAATCACATGAATTATTAAAGTGTCATATCTTTTACCTTTCAATAACCATAGATCAAATAAATTTAATAAATTATGGATCGAAATTTGCAATCATAATTATTTAGTTTTTTTTTGCGGGGTCGAATGTCAAAATCCGTAAAGAATTTCAATATTGTGCAAGACATATCAAATGGAGTAATTTAGCATTTAAAAATTATATTTTTCAGTGAGTTCGAATATTAAAATCCCTAAAATATTTTTATCATCTGTATAATATGCCAAATAGAACATGCATTGCATTATTTGAAAATTCAATAACAAAGTGTATTGACTAAAATAAAAATTTTAGAAGTCAAAATTTTAAGATATCATATAAACATTTATATATATCAGATCTGATAAATTTTACATTGATAAAATATATTCATGTTAACATATTATTAAATCTAAAAATATTTATAAACTTTTATGCCCGCATAAAATGCGGGCCAATTAAAATTTAAAACCTAAATTTTTAAAGATATTTTATATTTAATTTCCCCTTTATCTAGTATGACATAAACCCTCTACACTAGAGAAAGCTTGTTCACGATTGTTTTCGGAATGACAAATAATTTTATGTTTGTTCGTTTTATTCAAAGAAACAGAGAAGAGGAAACTTTTGCCATCTGGTAAAAGATGAATCCAAAAAATTATAAAAACTCAAATGCTATAGATACAGTCCTCTTTTTGCTTGAGGTAAATGTTTTTTAAAGCCAGCAATTCTATCTTGTTGAGACTTTCATGAAGAAGATTCATCACCCTCTATAGGCAAGTCTGGTTGTGATGCCCATTCAGTCCACGACCCATCATAGACCGGCACATCGGATTTCCCCAGCCGGTGAAGCCCCTAAAGAAGCAAGTGACTTAAGTCAGTCTCCTATCCACCATTTATATATAATCTCAAATACAAATGATGTTACCATTGCTAAGATGCAAGCTGTTACACCCGTCCCACACGAGGCCATAATAGGTTTTTCCAGTGAGATGCCTGCACCAGAAACACCTCGAGATCCTAAGACCGCTATAAAGATTTGTGAACTCAATTCTTCAAGTGGAGATGAAATAATTTTTACCTTCTTGTTCAAATCTTTTCTTCAGCTCTTCCGCTGGTAACAGTGTTTGAGAAGAGTCAAACATCTGCGGAAAAGGGATGCACTTGCTTCCAGGTACATGACCGCTCCTTATTCCCTTACGTGGTTCTGGAGCAGTACCATCAAACCTGCCAAAATAACCCCGTTAATCTACTGAATGTCAAACAGTACAATGAGCATCGGTTTATTACAAAAGAAGCCTAGCAAACATGTATCTCATCGGTTGAAACGAGTGCTAACTTCACAAATCATAGTACCTGGCTTTGGAACGTGCGTCTATGTGTTGATAACTTTGATCTTCCAAGTTGTTCTTCACCTGTAAATAATTGGATTATAAAACATCCAACTTAAACGTTCATCAATACGAAGACAAAAATTCTTCAGGATATGCCAACCTGATCAAGTGTCCACACTAGATGTGGCTGCAACTTTGTCTTAAAGGTTATTGGACTGACCTGTCCAACCGAGAGAGACAA
Organism: Anastatica hierochuntica; assembly: GCA_900406275.1. NCBI lineage: Eukaryota > Viridiplantae > Streptophyta > Magnoliopsida > Brassicales > Brassicaceae > Anastatica > Anastatica hierochuntica. The sequence goes on along the minus strand of OVAN01014183.1, from coordinate 2,753 downwards.
AATTAATATGTGGCATGAACGAAAAGCAAACACTCACTCCTAAAATCTCATTCGTGAATCTACTGACAGAGGAAACAAGCAATCGTTTCCCGAAAGAGTGACTTACGGTTTGTCCTCGATAAATTTTCTCTATAGCCTCACTTGCGGCACGGGCTTTCAAAATAGCATCACCTGATGCACTCGATTCAACATCATAACCTGAAGCACGCCATCTAGGTAGACCTCCATCGAGCACCCAAACTTTTTCATGTCCAAAAACCCGGAACATCCTGTTTAACAGTAATATAAATAAGCATGTATCAATTTTTTTTTAAAAAATCTGAAAAGGGACACTAAACAAAGCAAACGAGAGAGAGCCGTAACTCACCACCACACACGGGCTGCGCTAAAGATCCCCTTTGCATCATAAACCACAACTCCATCTTTGTTCTCAATTCCAAGAGCGGAACAACCAGCAGCAAAAGCTTCTTCAGATGGCAACATATGTGGCAACTGTTACAAGGTAATTGATATATCTCATACAATACTTTTGCCTTAATAGCACATAGAGAGACTTACAAATAAGAAGCGCGGCAAGTTTTAAAGGAAGATGATAAATCCGTCATATGGAAACTAACATGAATTATCAGCAGAGAGTCATTTTTCATTTGATCTCAACAAAAGAAACAGGTCGTTATATCTAGCATGATGTATACCGTAAAGTTTCACTTATTTATAAAAGTAAATTACATAGTTACATATTCCGTAGAAGAAAAGATGACGATTCTTACACTTGTTGTCCGGTCCGATATTCCATCTAAATCAAAGAAGAGCGCACCAGGAATATGAGCAACCTGTAGGAGAAGAGAAAAACCCATTAGCATCGAGTAGTGTACCGCTAAATCTACCGGACAAATACAACCGAAGCAATGATGGAATTAAAGAGCTTCTCAATAACCTATTTTTGTTCATACTCTCACCTGATATTCTTGGATAGGATTCCTTTGCTCATCTGGCATATACCATGAAGCATCCAACACCTGAGCAAGAACATAAGGAAACAGGTAAGTAAGTAAGTATAACTATGGCAGAAAAAGTCAACTAGCACAAAGGGTAAGTCACCTTCAAATCAGGCTCTTTAAGATTAGAATGGAGCCAATCAACAGAAACAACAGGTTCTTTCGTTGACATAGATGATGTCGAGTAACAAGCTTTGGTCTCAACTCCAGCACAACCCATGGCACGACGAGCCCATGTAGTTGATTTATAGGCAGTAGACACAGAACCTAACATAGAGTAGAATGTTCTCTTCTGCAATTATCATCACAAACACACAACAAAAGCGAAAAGCCACATAAAGGGTCAGTCAAATTTTATCAACAGAGCACAAAGCTTAGCAATTTACATAGAATCTCATAGAAACAATCAAAACCCAGAAGCTAAAGCAGCAATACCCAGTTGAGAATAGATCGAGAATCAAGATTCGATTAGGACTTACACCCAGAAAGGAGGCGAGATTAAGGGTCTTTAGCGGAAGAAGAGAAGGAGTAATCATCATGCGGGGAGTTGCTGCCAAGAAGCTTCTGGAGAAAAGAGTCGAAGCCATATCACTCACACCTCAATGCAACTAAACAAAGATGAGTTTGAATAGCTTCCTCTCGTCGGATTGATTCTCTCTACAGGTAGAATCCAGAAAGTTTGCAACTTTGCAAGTGAAAAGGATGATTCTTTTATTATATTATCATCATCTGTGTCTCGCCACGAACCAGTCAGGAACAGAGACACGACTCAAGCGTCTTGTTTGTCGTTTTCACATAACCTATTAATCCGGTTTAATTATCAGAACCGAACCGAATAATGGACTTATAAACCAAACCGTTAATTGCAATGTGACCTTCTACAAAAAAAACTTTGGAAGTGGGACTTGGCGTTCAGATGTTGGTCGAATTTCGAATTCATTTGATTTTAGATTTTTGGAATATAGAATCTATCTATATCTATATATATATATATTATATGAGAAGTCGTTTGTACACGTGGCGCGCTCACAGAATTTGCGGATGACGTCGCGCAATTCTAGAGCTCGTCAGTTTTGTATTCTTTTTAAAAAAATGGATTTTCGCTTATGTGTCATGTTCTTAATGGCTCTTTATGATTTTTCGCTTAAAAAAAAGACTCGTATTTGTAAAACACTATATTAACCCTACTGAAGATTATGATGTATTTATAAAAATTTAAAAAGCACATTGTATTTAAAAAAAAGACTCGTATTTGTAAAAGACTATACTAACCCTACCGAAGATTATGATGTGCTTGTAATTACAATGTGCTTTTTAAAAAGAACATTAAAATTACATGCCATGAGAATTACTAATCTNAATGATTTGATGAGTAATTCTCATGGCATGTAATTTTTTTTCCTATTCCTTGCACACACGTAATTCTCATGGCATGTTTTGATAAGTAATTCGGGAACATATAGTTATATATCGTCTCTATACACGCATCTCCTCAAATTGGTTCAATTTTTGTAACGAATAAATAATTGTGTAAAGAATAAATACTCTTACCATATACCTGATTAAACCGGTNGAAAACTAACGAAACATTGAACCGGTACAATTCTTAAACATGAAATTTAATTTATTTTATTAATTATTATAGTTTTTGAACAAATTTACTTTTTTATTTTTTAAAATATTATGATCTTAAAATAATATTACAGTTGAGAGGAAATATATTATCATAAAATATTAAAAAATCACTTAAAATCA
>OVAN01014182.1:0-12233 GCA_900406275.1 Anastatica hierochuntica | reverse complement strand
CAAGAGGCAACGATACTTTCACTTGGGGTAATAAAGATGAGAGAAGAACAATATTCAGTACTAAAAGAACATGGGAGATTTTCAGATCCAGGGGTCCTAAAACAGTCTGGCACAAAGCTATATGGTTCAGGAAGTGTATCCCAAGGCACGCTTTTATCTTCTGGACAGCAAACTACGATAGGCTTCTNGGTATAGGGCTTTGGCGAGACTTGGACAACAAGGCGCAACTTTCCACTCTTGGCACACACTGATTATGTGGATGCAAGGGCAATCAACAGGCACACCAACGACATTGAAGAAACTTATCTCACAGGCAATCGTTTACTCCATTTGACGCGAAAGAAACCAAAGAACTCACGGAGGAACTCAGACAACGTCGGAGCAACTCTTCCACCAGTTAGACATGCTGCTCAGAGACACGATTTTGGCTCACCAACAAAGCAAGAAATTCAAGGGAATGCTTCTCCTTTGGCTCTCCAATATGAACTAACTATTATTGCTCTCCTTTATAGTTCTGTTTTAAGGATGAAATGGCTCTTTTAATTTTTTTTGGGCTGTTAAATCTTTTTTGTAACCTCTGAAACTGTGTTCCAGACTTTTATATAATTTACATACTTATCAAAAAAAAAATATATTAAAAATATTAATATTATTATGGTTAAAAAACTCTATTGAGTTTCTCATTGATGGAAATGTTCTTATTTAACTTCCTTAAGAAACGGTTTCTTACGGTTTTGTTTTATTTTTTATTTTTTTAATTCAAAAAAAAACTTAAGAAACTGCCATAAGATGCTCTTACAAATGAAGAAAGACTTAAATAATATAATGAAGTTGGCCAAATATCTAGTTTAATTATTAATTAAAGTGGTACCAGTCAAACGTAAGTATTTCAGATATTTAATACAATGCAATCGATTTTTATCCGAATATGCATGGATATATATTACAAGTACCTAACATGGCTAACTATTTACTGTATTTCACACAGATAGCAGAAGAAATGAAACCAAGCCCTTTGGTTATTTCGATTTTGACAAAGCTTAGCGGAGTGATTCCGACGTGGAAAATAATCCCTGGTCAAGATATTATTGAGACTGCGTTTAAGCAACAAGACATCAGGAAACAGGTTATATAATGGTCTCTAGTAAGATAATACAAACTGAGAAATGTAAAATAAGCTTTTACAAATGATATTGTGTTATTGTGAAATGATTAAAAGGTAAGAGAAAACCCTTATTGTTACAAAGGACGTCCACGTTTGAAGACTGGTTATGAGCTCTTGAGGGTTAGCATCGATCTCGAGAAGAGACTTAATGAGGTGTATTCATTTATACATTTCATTACTTAGAAAAGAGAGTAATATGATATAGTTCTATAAGGGCTGGTTATGATAATTTCAATACATATATATTGGTGAATAGGTTTCATTACCACTAATGGTTTTGCATGGAGAAGACGATAAAGTCACAGACAAAGCAGTGAGTGGCGAACTTTATGAGGTTGCGAGGAGCTCGGACAAGACTTTCAAGCTGTATCCTGGGATGTGGCATGGCTTACTTTACGGCGAAACACCAGAGAACATCGAGATTGTGTTTGCTGACATCATTGGTTGGTTGGATGAGAGAGCTTCTCATGTAGATGTGTTTGAATCCGAACTTAAACGTAAAAATGATGGTTCTTCCTTCAAAGTGTAGTAAATTCGTTGTTAATCACACAAAAATGTGTAAAAATATTGTTTTCTTGTTATGGTAATTCACTTTTATCTCATTAAGGAGAGAGCATAAAGCTCCAAACTTTGTTTTTCTTAGAAGGAATATAATTTATCATACTGCATAGTGAATACCATTATAGCAGTTAGGGGTATCTAAAGTCGTACATTATGATGGATCCAAAATCCACACAAGAACACGGAGTATGCGATTTACAATGTAACTGAGGAAAAATGCAGATTTCATTGATGTTTGTAAGAATGTGAGTACAAAGTTTGGTTGCTAAATCTCTCTCTCCAATCCGACCCCCCTTCCTCGAGCTCCCTCTCTTCCTTTTATCCTCATTTTCCTCGTAATTGCTCCAAATTAATGCGTATTACTTTTTCTCCTTTAATGTAGATTTGTCGGTTTTGATCTACTTCTTGCTTGAATTGTGCGGGCCTTTCTTCTTCTTAACTTGGGCTCTGCATCTCTCCTTCCTGAATGCCAATGGACCTTAGTGGCCCATTAAACCTTGGTTCCTTATCTGATTTCTTGGATCGGTTTACTCAGAACCGGGTATGGTGGGTACCACCTCCATCAATAGCCCCCTCCCCCGAGCTTGGTTTATGGAAGCCGATTGGAGATCCCGTGGTCAGGATATCGTGATTGGCGTCTCCTAAGGCAAGTGGATTGTGAATTGCCCGATTTTGATTAAACCGATCCAAGTTGCCTTAAACGAACCGGATTTGCCCTGATTTGGAGATCTCTTGTAGCGGGATTTTGGAAAGATTTGATTTGATCTGTGGGTCCCAGCCGCGTCCAATCTGCCGCCCACGTCATTATGCTCAAGAGACGTGTCAATGAAAGGTGGGACCTTTTGCATTCCCTCCTCATTGCGATTCGACTTCTCATTTGAAGAAAAAAGAAAAGGTTTGCTCCGTTTCCTCTATTCTCCTTATCTATTTGCTTTATTTTCGCAATTTCTGTGTTTCTTTCTGCAATTCATCCTCTGCAATTCATCCTCTGCAATCCCTGTTCTTCCGTGCTTCTCACCGCGAATTGCCTCCTCTGCCCCTCCGAAGCTTCCATGGACCCTGTTACTCCTCTGATTCGCAAGAAGACCTCGAAACGTCTTTCTGCTTCCGCGGCGGCTTCAACCTCCAACCAAGGCTCCCCGTCTCCGCCTCTCATGGTTAGGGACGTCTCTGGGTCTTCTGTAGAGAGATCTCTCCTCCCCTCTTCCCCGGTTGATCTTCCCACCTACCGCCCTGACTTTGAGGAACGGGAGGAATTTTCCCCTTTTACTCTTATTGACGAAGAGGGGGGAGGCGAGACTGAGTTGATTGGTCCTGCTCACGCGATTCCGGCGGTCCCGCTAGCTATCGCTCTTGCCACTCCATTCTTCAACGCCGCGCCGACCACCAGCACACCCAAATCAATCAGCTCCTTGAGGGAGAAGTGTGGGATCCCTGATTCGGTGTTCATTCAACTCCCAACCCCCTCGGAGAGGCCCTGGACTCCTCCTGAAGGCTTCTTCTGCCTTTACGAGTCCTACTTCCTCAAGAGTCACCTCTTCTTCCCTCTGCCAGAGCTCTTTGTTCTATACTGCCAGCGCCGGATCATCGTCTTCTCCCAGTTAACAGCCTGGAGTATTAGGACAATTCTCGGCCTGATGGTGATTGCTGCCGAGAGAGACGTGGAGCTAGGAGTCTAGCTGCTGGAGGTCCTCACCAATTTTAAAGCTTCTACCAAGTTGGGGCACTACTACATCTCTAGGCGTGCGCAACTAGTCACGTTCCCCGAGAGCAAGAATGACCTCTGGGAATAGGCGTACTTCTACGTCTTGGCTGATGTCAATTCATTGTCGGAGCATTTTGTTGGTTCCACACGATGGATGTGGAACCTTGAACCTAGTAGCCGACCTGTTTTAGGTCGCTTCTTGTCTGTGCTTGACTTGTTTTCACTTTTTCTAACTCGTTCTCTTTCCTTGATTTGAAGCTGGTCCAGAGCGCAAGAAAGCTTCTCTGAAGCAAGCTGCCAACAGAGCCTGAGCTTTCTTCACCCCCGACCGCATCGTCAGAGTTGTTGCTAGAGTTGTTGCGGAAAGAGCAGACAAACCTCCATCGCCTTCTCCTCTCCGAATTCAGTTACCCCGCTCCGATATGGTGCGCCCAACCGTAGTCCTCCCAAACTTGGAACAGCGAGCTGCTGAGGCTCGCCGAAAGAAAGCTGAGAAGGAAAAGGCTGCTGCCAGAAAGACAGAAGAGGAAAAAGCCGTTGCTGACAGAAGAGCAGCCGATGGAAGAGCTGCTGCCGAAGCAAATGCTGCGAAGGAGAGGTCCAAGAAAGAGGAGGAATACCGACTTTGGGATGAGAAGGAGCAGCTCCTAAAGGAAGGTCGCCTGGACACTCAGGTCCCCGATGTACCTGAGAGCAGGGAGCTGGCTCTTGTTCCCAAGAAGACTCCTGCGAATGCGGCCCCGACTGCTGATTCTGGCTTGATGTCTCCTCCTCTTCCAAAAGCTCCCGACGCTGCTGCTCAGTCCACAGGTCGAGAAGTCTCTCTTGCTGTAGTCAGTGACGCCACAAGAAAGAGGAAGGAGAAGGATAACACTGTGAGGCCCACTGGGAGTTCGGGCAAGAAGGATTCTCGAGCTCGTGACCCTCCTTACAAGAAGAGATCTCCCTCCCCCCCTCTGCAGGCTCCTCAAAGAGGCAGCGCACAGAGGAGGGAAGGTCTTCCAGCCCGAGCAGGTCGGGCGAGAGAGGCGCGTCTGACCGCCGAAGGTTAGAAGAGAGGAGGTCTTCTGATCCGCCAAGGTCAGAACCTAGGAAGTCAAAAGACAAAGGATTTCCCGCGAGCTTGGAGCCCGCGACCCTCTCCTCCCAGCCTCCGGATGCGGGCCTGGCTCTGAGGTTCGACCTCCCTGAGTCCTCTTCCCTCGGACACGGAAGAGCCGCTGCTGTGAGGTTCTGTGAGGGGGTCCACCTCTCTGATGGTCCAGCCCCTCCAAAGAAGTTCCAGCTGCAAACAGACTCCTACTAGGAGTTTTGTGTCTATTATACGGAGGTACATTTTCCTGCCTCCTACTTCTGCTGCTTTCCCTTGGATTTTCCCTTCCTAACTCATGCTCTTTGTGTTCAGGGAATAAGCTTTTTTAACTGCCTCTGGCTGGAGTATGAGGCAGAGTTGAGCCGTATGAAGTCGTAGTGGTATGTGGGCCGTGCTGCGCTTGATGTTGAGAAGGGTATGCGCATCAAGGTTGTCAAGCTGGCTACCGACAAGGACTTCGAGCTCAAGGATATGGCCCGGAAGGTTGCCGAGGTCGAGGTTAAGAACGAAGCTCTTGAGGCATCCTGGTCCCAAGCCCTAGAGAAGCTCAAGGCATCTGAGGAGCACGCCCGAAAGAAGACAGAGGAGCTGGAAACTCGCTTGGTTGAGGCCAAGAATAATGCTGACGAGATCTTCAATGAACTCCAGGAAGCTCGTAGCAAGGCTCAGAGGGAGGAGGAGCGGATGGATGCCAAGCTGGAGGCAGCAGAGAAGAGATTCTTCGACCTATCGTGGCGTCATGATTGTGCTTCTAAGGCTCATAAGGAAAAAGTCTCCCGTCTCAAGGCCCAAATTGAAAGGGTAGCTCAGAAGGCCTCTAAAAAGGCAAGGAAGGAGGTAGCTGCTAAGTACAAGGCTCGCTTCACAAGGATTGAGCGAGCTCTGGAGGATGCGAAGCTCGTGCAGGAGAACGCCCTCTTGTAGTCTCAAGCCAAGGCCCGAGCTGACTTCATTGACAAGATCAAGGAAAGCAATGCAAAATGGACTAAGCTTAACCTTGATGTCGAGAAGGAAAACATGACGGCGACACTTGAGGTCTTTGCTGACGAGCTCAATGAAATGGACATCATTGAGCTTAATCTAGCAGAAGATCTCCGGGTTTCCCCAGTGTCAGATAGTTCTGAAGGGTCTTCTTTGGCCACTCTTGTTGCCCCACTCCTGCTCCTGCAGAGGTAGAGGTCTCCTCCGCAGCCGCTGAACCTTCCGAGCTGGCCACAACTCCAGCTGCTCCAACCTTGGTGCTTGCTGAGGAAACTCCTGCCGCTGCTGCCGCCGGCAACCTGCCTACTCCCCCGGCCCTTCAGATTAACCAGTTTGGCTCTAATGCTGCTGTCATTTCCCCAAGCGTCGCTTCCGAGCTTGCCAGAGATCAAGAGGAGACCCAAGGATAGGCTGTTTGTGGCCTTTATATTTTCTTTTGCAGTTTCTGGACTTTTATTGCTTTTTTGTTGATGTTGTTTTTGAACCTACTTTCCGGTGCCTGGGAAGGCTTTTATTCACAATTTTAGAATTAAAACCTTATGATTTTCTTTACTTAGCTCCAATCCATCTAGCATTCTCTGTTGATTAGTCAATAGATCATAGTTCGAAACAACCTTCCTAGATTGTCTTAGCTTAGTGTAATCAGCACAACTGAGCTTGTTTGACCCCCATCTTCTGCTAAAGGCGATCTTTGACAACCAGGAGACTTGATTCTAGCTGTACGATAAGCCTTCGGAGGATAAGCATCTTGCACAAGTACCAAGAGCCTTACCAAAAGCACCTCTCACTCCAGTTTGAAGCCTATCAACTCCAGCACACGAAAGCATCTTGTTGATACAAAGGACATGGCATAGATGAATCTTATCTTACCATATGTTTGTCCCAAATGCTTCATGCTTTTGTTTTGTTCTTTTTTTTGAAACCAGATGTATACAGAAAGGAGAGTTTTGTTTGTCTCTTGTCTTGTAGTTGCAATCATGATTTTACTGATTTGTGGAATGCGAGGGTCCTCTATTAAGTTTACTCTTATCTTTAGTAGTGAACATAGGTGCGAGGAATGTCCCCGGCTTACCCTGTTTCAGGACTTGGCGTTAGGGCACAGCGCGGTGCTGGCTTATCCCGTGCCACACCCAAGGCATCATTCCTAAAATATATGATTTGCCTCTTGAGTGCTTTGCGGACGTGGCCCGACTTTCCTACAAGAGTATGCTTAAGTCATACTAGATTGTGGGGAACCGTACAGGGGTTGTCTTTCCACATCCATGGTGTCGTTTCACCTAGGCACTTATGGGAAGCACACAGTTAACTCGGAGGTCGGGAGACCTGGCCAGAGCGCCGACACAACTGAGCTTCTTAAGATAGATGATTTTTGAAAATGAACTTGCCTTCTTGAACTTTGGTTGGGGAATTATAATATAATATAATGATTTTTGTTTTTTAATATAATAGTTGTACCCACAACGGACTATCTACGTACCCCGGAGGGATCAAGCCTTTCCGTAGTTCGATTACAGTGAGGTCCAGGGGATCAGTTTTTTTTTTCCTCGACCTGCGCACACGCAGCCAGGAAGCTTAACAATAGTATTTCTTCAGGTTCATCTAGCTCCATGGACGTGGCTCCGGCTTGCCGTCCATGCAGAGAAATTCATAAATCCCTAGGTACAATGTTTTGGCGATGCTATAAGGGCCTTCCCAACTTGCTCTGAGCTTTCCGGCTTGATACTCCGACGTATTATGTACCACCCGTCGAAGGACCAAGTCCCCTTCTTGAAATGCGCGGGGGCTGACATGCTTGTTGTAGTACCTAGTGACTTGGGTCTGGTAAGCTTAAAGGCGGATAAAGGCGAGCTCCCGCTGTTCTTCGATCGTGTCTAAGTTGACTCTCAACAGTTCGTCGTTGGTGAGTTCATCCTCGGGGAGAATCCGTCGGCGAAGAATTGGCACTCGTATCTCAGCAGGTATAACGGCTTCAACACCGTACACGAGAGAGTACGGCGACTGTTGTGTGCCCCGACGTGGCGTGGTTCGGTGCGACCATAATATTCCATCCAGCTCGAAAGTCCAGCTTTCCTTCTTGGAGGTGAGTCGCTTCTTGAGGCTCTCGACTATGCGCTTGCTTGTTGCTTCTGCTTGTCTATTGCCTTGGGGATTGTGAGGTGTTGAGTATTGAATTGTGATTTTGTAGACCGAGCAGAAATGCTCAAAATCTTTCGAGAGGAATTGTGAGCCGTTATCTGTGACGATTGCATGCGGGATCCCATGTCGGCTTAGGATGTTTTTCCACAAAAAGTCTATGAAATGTTTGTCTTTTATTTTGGCGTATGCTTCAGCTTCTATCCACTTGGAAAAGTAATCGGTCAAGATGAGCAGGTATTGCTTTTTGTCCGACTTATGCAGGGGTCCGACGATATCCATTGCCTGGCGCATAAAAGGATATGGTGTCATAACTGACTTCATCAGCTCGGTTGGTTGATGGATTATAAGCGCATGTCTATGGCACCTTTCACATTTCCTAGCATAGACCTGACAATCTCGTTCCATGGTGGGCCAGTAGTAGCCTTGCTTTTGGATCTTTTGCGCCAGGGACCTCCCGCCTGCATGGTTCCCATTAACTCCAGAATGAACTTCCTTAATAATTTGTCGTACCTCGTCGTCGTGCACACAGTACATGTATACGCCTATCTCACTCCTTCTGAATATCTTGTCTTCAAATAAAGTGTAACGTGCACTCCGTTGTTTTAGCTTCCGAGCTTGCCACTTGTTATCTGGTATGGTGCCGTCAGCAATGTAACCCCTTATCTCGTTTCTCCAGTCGTCGCTATCTCCAATTCCTTCAAGGGCTACGACTTCGGGGTCCTCACCTAGGTCGTCCTCGTGAAGGGCCATCGCTTGCCGTTGTTCTGGCTGGTCGTCTTGGGCTTCCGAGCTTTGATCAGCAAGAACATCGCTGATGCTTGATTTTGACAAGGTTTCCACTGCAATCATACGGCTAAGATTGTCCTTAGAAGCTGAGGCCAGTGCGGCCAGCGCATATGCTGCGACGTTTTCCTTTCGTGGCACTTTGGTCAGAGAGAATTCGTCAAACACCGTGGCTTCTTTCTGCACCAACTTCAGGTAAGCCGTCATGCGGTCGTCCCGAGCTTCATATTCCCCGTTGAATTGATTTGCTATGAGCTGGGAATCGCAAAATACGCCGACCTTCTTCGCCTTTACTGCTTTTGCAAGTCAGAGCCCGGCAAGCAGTGTTTCATACTCTGCTTTATTATTCGATGCCGGGAATGCTAACCTGAAAGATTGTTCTAAAGTCTCCCCAGTTGGGGAGATGAGTTGCACTCCAACGCCTGACCCCTTCGTGGACGATGATCCGTCCACGTGCAGGGTCCAGGTCTCCGTAGGCCCGTCCCCCGAGTTCGGTTCTGGAGATATCTCGATGAGGAAGTCCGCCAAGACTTGAGAATTCAGTGCCGTTCAGGGTTTATACTATATGTCGTACTCACTAAGCTCTATCGCCCACCTGGCTAGACATCCCGACTGTGTTGGACTGTGGAGTATGGTGCGGAGTGGATGGTTGGACAATGCAACAACAGAATGAGACTGGAAGTATGGGCGAAGCTTCCTTGCTGATGTGACCACACCAAGCGCCCGTTTTTCGGTAATCATATACCTAGTCTCGACATCTGCTAAAGACTTGCTAATATAGAAGATGGGCTTTTGTTTGTTGCTCTCCTCGCGGACTAAGACTCCGCTAACTGCCGCGCTGGACAACGCTATGTATAAATACAATACTTCACCAGTTTTCGGTTTGGATAATATCGGAGGTGTGGTCAGGTATGACTTCAACTGCGCGAATGCATCTTCGCATGACTCGTCCCACTCGAACTTCTTGTTGGAGCGCAGCTTCTGGTAGAACAGAAGACATTTGTCGGTAGACCGAGAAATGAATCTGCTTAAGGCATCTATTCGTCCTGTGAGTCGTTGTACTTCCCGCATTGTCGTTGGCGACTTCATGTTCATGATAACGTAAGGCTGCTTGGGGTTAGCTTCGATCCCACGCTAGGTCACCAAGTATCCCAAGAACTCTCCGGAGGTGACGGTGAACGTGTATTTTGTCGGGTTCAACTTCTTGCCATACTTGTTGAGGACAGGAAAACATTCTCTTAAGTGGCCTACATGATTATCTTCGCGTAATGATTTGACCAGCATGTCATCAATGTACACCTCCATTGTCTTTCCAAGTTGGTCCGAAAACATCTTGTTCACCAATCTCTGATATGTTGCTCCCGCATTTTTCAGCCCGAACGACATCACCTTGTAGCAATAGAGTCCTCTGTCAGTTACAAAGGCCGTCTTTTCTCTATCGTCATGATGCATGAGTATCTGGTTGTACCCGGAAAATGCATCAAGGAAGGATAGCAGCTGGTTTCCGGCTGTAGCCTCCACCAACCGATCTATGTGCGGAAGAGGGAAGCTGTCCTTTGGGCATGCCTTGTTGAGGTCGGTGAAATCCACACCTACTTGCCATTTACCATTTTTCTTCTTGACCACCACCGGATTAGCTAACCAGTATGGGTATTTGACTTCAATGATTGAACCAGCTTTGAGCAGCCGTTCTACCTCTGCATTGACCGCCTCCGCTCTTTCTGTTCCGAGCTTCCTCCGCTTTTGGCGAACTGGCTTAGAGGTCGGGTCGATGTTGTTGAGCTCATGAAAGGTGACGTCCAAGCCTATTCCCGTCATATCATCTATTGTCCAGGAAAAAGTGTGCTTGTTCTCTTTGAGGAATGCTACCAACTCCTTGAAAATTTCTTTCTCAAGGTTCGCCCCAATCCCTACACAATGATTGGGGTTGTTGGGGTCAATGCATACTTGCCTGACTTTGTCGAGCTTGGGATTAGATGACTCGACTTGATCTGTTGTTCCTTGATTCACTGTTGTTCCCTGATTCAGCTCCGGAGCTTGGATCTGGAATGTGTATTGCGCCTGAGATCTGCAAAGTTTGTTTTCATTAACATAGCACAACCTTACTGTCCTCTGGCTCCCGTGTACAGTCACTACCCCGTGCTCGGTTGGGAATTTCATACACTGATGGTAGGTGGACGGGATAGCTCGCATCGAATGGATCCGTAGGGTTCCCAATATCACATTGTATATGTCTGAAGCCTCTACCACCATAAATTTGGTCTCCATCATGACGCCACCTATGAATTTTTCAAGCTTAATCGTCCCCATCGACATTGTGGTGGCGCCATTGAAGGCAGTCAACGGTTGCTTCGATTTCTTTATGCGCTCCACTGGGATCTCCAATTTGTTGAGCGTCTCCTTGTAGAGGAGGTTCACCGAGCTGCCTTAGTCAATTAAAGCTCTAGCTATCTCGCAGTCCTCAATCATTAGTTCGAGCACCAAGGCGTCGTTATGAGGGCGCGCGACGTCCCTGGTCGTCCACTCCGAGAATTCTATGACGGTGTCTTCTCTGATTGCTGCCTATACGTCATCAATTGTCGAGTTCGCCTGTCTACTATAACTCTTTATTGAGCGGACTATGTCGTTGAAGAAAGGACTCGGTTCCATTATCATGTTGATTCGCTTCCGAGCAGTGGGAGGTTCTACCTTCTCCATTTGCCTTGTTTCCCGATCCCGTTTTGGTGGGTCCATGTCATTATGATGTTGCGCCCCCTCGTGGTCGTCCGTCTTTCTTAGCCAACTCTTCCGCTTTATACTTGTTGAACAAATACTGCTTGAATCCATAACACTCCTCCGTTGTATGGCCTGAAGTATTGTGGTATTCGCAGAACTTCCCCGAGGTCCTAGTCCCATCATTTCGTGTCCAGGTGTTGGACCTGGGCCTGTAGCTAGAGCTAGTCCCCGAGCTCCGATCCGAATTTCGTGAGTTCGATACTTGGAACGACCTATGCTTAGTGTTGCTTCCCTTAGGTCGGTGTCCGTCGTGGGACCGTTTGTTGTCTTTCTCCTCCCTTGGTTTTTCCTTGGATGTCGTCTTTGTAGTCGAACCATGCTTCTCCGCGTATGCTTTCTTCTCGTCTTCAATTTCCACGAACCTCGAAGCTCGGTGGAGAGCATCTTACAAGGAAGTAGGTCAGTTTAGCATGAGGTCCTCTCGAAGGCGTGAATTCTACCAGAGGGCATTTCGTAAGGCCGCGATTCCTGCTTCGTCACTGACAACCACGTTAGAAATAACTGCCTTGAACCTTGACAAGAACGATCGTAAAGATTCGTCTTTCTTGTGAGTCATTGTCCAGAGGTCGGCATCTGAAGCTCCCTTCTCGATGTACATGGAATAATGCTTGATGAAGGCTATTCACAGCTCGTTGAAGTTATCAATGGAATTCTCCTTTAGGCAGGAGAACCAGTTCAACGCCGCTCCGGAAAGATTTTCAACGAAGAGCTGGCAATACCCGACATCCTTGTCGGCATCATTGAATTTGGTCCTTCCCATCGCGATGAAAAATGCGGTCATGTGAGCTCGGGGATCTGTTTTACCCTCATAGGGTGCGATCTTGAGTTTGATGCTTGTAATTGTTGCACCTACAATTCGGCTTGTGAAAGGTGTCCTTTGGGTTTCCCCGATCACTCGATGAACCTCCGGCGCCAAGCAGGTTGCTTTGTGGATGTGGGGTTGCATCGTTCGTAGCTCGGTTGTTGCTTGGGCAAGGGTTTGCTTTAGCGTTTGGAGCTCGGCGTGTGCCTGGACTGACACTCCTCCCAGATCT
>OVAN01014181.1:0-12235 GCA_900406275.1 Anastatica hierochuntica | reverse complement strand
TATTATTAGGAAACGGGTTTTATAAATTTAAAACTTCTTCTAACGACACTATGTAATACTAAAAAGTTTTGGTTGAATTCTTCCCGACTCATTTTTTGGTGAAGGATCTGACCTCGAGGGTCCCATCACTCGACGACAAAACTAAGGGCGAGCTATACGAGTGGCCTATTTCACCATCTATCCTACAAGCCTTCTTTGCTACTTCTACCCCAAAGCTAACTCTTCAAGATTGGCACAGCCGTCTCGGCCATCCCTCGTTATCAACTCTTAATACTCTAGCTACAAAACTATCTGTTTCCTGTTCTCAACCCCCTAATAAACACTTTTTGTTCTGATTGTGCTATTAATAAAACTCATAAACTACCCTTTGGCCAAACTTCTATTACAACCTCAAGACCTCTAGAAATCATCTTCTCTGATGTATGGTCATCACCTACAATATCATGTGACAATTACAAATATTACATTGTGTTTTTCGATCAATACACGAGGTACTCGTGGTACTATCCAATCAAAACAAAGGCACAAGTCAGAGAAGTGTTTCCAGTCTTCAAAGCACTAATCGAAAACAAATTCAACCAGAAGATTGGTACCATATATTCAGACAATGACAGAGAGTTTATCGCTCTTCGCTCTCAACTAACAGTCGCAGGGATCAATCACTTGATGACTCCACCTCACACTCCTAAACACAACGGCATATCAGAGAGGGAACACCGATACATTGTGGAGACAGGCCTCACTCTCTTAACCCACACCAAGATGTCGCCAAGTTACTGGACATATGCATTTGTTGCGTCTATCTATCTCATTAATCGTTTGTCAACACCGGTGCTCAACGATCAATCACCATTCCACCATCTTTTTTGAGTAGAACCCAACTACTCCAAGCTAAAAGTATTCAGGTGCCTCTATTTCCCCTGGCTTCGCCCCTACAACACAAACACACTTGAGAGTCGATCAACTCCGTGCGTCTTCCTCGGGTACTCGATCACTCAGAGTGCTTATCTCTGTCTACAACCTACTTCTCGTCGAATCTACGCCTCAAGACACGTTCAATATGATGAACAAGCCTTCCCCTTCCAACAACTCCTTTCACCATCGTCAACATCAGAACCTCCCAACTTCTTGATCCCTCAACCCTCTGCCACCACCGTTTTGTTCTCTCTTCCACTCGTCGTGCTGCCCTTGCCGGAGAATGGACCTTCGACGTCAGCGCCTTCGCCTCGGGAGTCACCAGAAGATTCTCTTCCCCAACGAACCACTACCTCATCTTCAACTCAGGATCCCGACACTTCTCGCCCTAATAATACCTAGACCTGACCCGCCACCTCAAACCTCCCTTGACCATACCCGAACCCAATAAGCTTTCCCCAATATCGGCCCAACTACCACTACCATTTCAGGCCCATTTTTCTTACAAACCTAATCTCCTCCTAGGTCCACTACACCCCCTCCAAATCCCAACACAAATAGGCCCAATAATGAACTCTCTTCACCATCTCAAACAACGACACAATCGTCTCCCTCCCAACTCCCAGCACCTTTGAACCAGAACCAACATCATCATCCCACGACAAGTCCGCAAAAAAAATATTACAAAATCTACAACAAAGCTGAACCTTTCCACTCTTCGAACCGATATCCCACCTGAACCAAACACGGTGAACAAGGCATTGAGAGACAAACATTGGCGCAATGTCATGTCCTTTGAAATGGATGTTTTCGCTCAAAATCATACATTCGACCTGGTTCCATGAAAATCGGTACAAAACATTGTTGGATGCAGATGGTTATTTAAGAACAAGTTTTTACCTAATGGATCTCTTGGCAGGTGCAAAGCGCGATTGGTTTCCAAAGGCTACACTCAACAATGGGGCCAGGAATATACCATTACGTTTAGCATGGTTATCAAATCAACAACCATTCGACTAATTCTAGATGTCTCAGTCTCCCGCTCATGGCCAATTCAACATCTTAATGTCAATAATGCCTTTATACAAGGGACGTTGATGAAAGAAGTTTATATGAAACAACCACACGATTTTTCTGATGTTGACAAACCAGATCATTTCTGTCGCTTGCGTAAATTCGTCTATGGACTCAAGCATACCCCATGAACCTGGTATATCGAGCTTAAAACCTTTCTTCTCAGCCTTGGCTTCTAAAACATTTTAGCCGATACATCGATGTTTGTTCTACACCATGGAAATGACTTCGTTTGTCTTATCGTCTACGTTGGCGATATTATAATCAATGGTAGCACCAAGCAGGGCATTCAACGAGTTCTCACCATACTTGCCGATCGATTTTCGGTCAAAGATCCGAAAGATCTCAACTACTTTCTGGGCATAGAGGAACATCGGATTTCTAAAGGTTTGGACCTCTCTCAATGCAAATATGTACTTGATCTTCTGCATCATTACAATATAATGGAAGCCAAACCGATAACAACACCAATGGCCATATCTCCAAAACTGACATTGACCACGGGAACATCACTCAAGGACCCGACCATATACCGTCAACTTGTTGGCAGCCTTCAGTATCTCCACTTCACACGTATTGATATTGCCTGTGCAGTAAACCGCCTATCACAATTCATGCATCGCCCCACAGACCAACATTGGCAAGCTGCCAAGAGGGTATTACGCTACCTAGCAGGCATAGTTACACATGGTGTTTTCTTCTCGGCCAACTCTCTACTTCATCTCCATGCCTTCTCGGATGCCAACTGGGCTTGCGATGCTGATGATTATGTCTCCACAAATGCCAACGTCATTTACTTATGTTGCAATCTGATATCCTGGTCAGCAAAGAAACAATCGACCGTTGCCCATTCCTCCACTGAGGTTGAATATCGATCAGTAGCTAACACCTCCGCTGAGATCCGCTAGATATGCAATCTCCTCACCGAGCTTGGACTCCAGTACATCGATCATATCCTGCGATAATCTTGGAGCAACGTTTCTTTGTGTCAACCCGGTTTTCCACTCTCGCATGAAGCATGTTGCCCTAGATTACCACTTCATCCGCACTCAAATACAGAGGAAGATGCTACGCGTCACACATGTACATACTAAGGACCAACTCGCTGATGCGCTCACAAAGCCGCTTCCTCGCACCCAATTCTTGGAACTACGAGACAAGATAGGAGTGGCACCTCCCTCCCCCATCTTGAGGGTGCATATCAAGGATACTCATGATCTTAACATTAACTATGACAATATTGTGATTGATATCCTCATATGGAAGCTTCCATAACTACTTAACCTAACGGTGTCTCACGTCTTGTATATATATACCTCTGTAACTTTTATCAATATATGCACAAGACAATACAATTCTATTTACAAAATTATGGTTTATTTTTATGGAATTAATATTTTAGTGTCTAATGTTTTTTGGGTTTAAAGCTTTAGTTTTTAATTACTTCGGTATAGTGTGAACGAGGTACATTATAACTTTTTATTATTGTTACAAGCGATTGAGAACGTGATTTTTTTTTGGGTTTAGAGTTTAGGGTTACGGTTTATATTCACTTCTACTACATATTAAAGCTTTAGGGTGTAGTATAATTTATAAAAAGCAATTAGCTAATTATGAAAATTTAAAACTAAATCATACATATAAATTTATGGTTTAGATTTATGGATTTCTTATTTTTGGTGTCTATTTTTTTTTTGGGGGGGGGGGGGGTTTAAGCTTAAGTTTTTTATAACTTGGGTACATTTTAATTTTTTGTTATTCAACCAAGCGATTAGGTTTATGACTTAGGGTTATCGGTTAGGGTCTAGGGACCCTGATATTTACTCAATTTTATTTATTTATGTTTATTTGGCCATTATATATGCGGATTTTGTATATTTTATTATATTCAATATGATGAATTCAGCTAATTCATTCGAAAATGATTCACTAAATGTTAATGAATATTGATATGGTAATTTATTTTTACTATGATAATGTATTTAATACAAAACTCATATAGAATGATAACTGACTGTGAATCATTTTGGAGTATGGTAATCTTTTTTAACTATGGTAAGGTATTTAGTATAAAATACATTACCATGTGTGATGGAAAGATTATAGAGAAACATTAGGTGTTGAATCGGTTCCAAAGATCATCACAAATGGATAGGAAAGCAAAAATCAAATCTTTGAGACAAGAGAGAGAGGTAGAGAGCACCGCCTCGAGGAAGAAAGAGTTTTATTTTTTGGGATTATAAAACCAAATTCCGGTTTGATCTACGAATTCGCGGTTGTATTGACTAATCTGGTTTATTACCATTAATTGAAAATTCTAAACCTTTTTTTTGTTTCGCCAAACCAGATTTCATTAGAGCCAACAACCAACATTTTACAATTGGATTCAAATATTTTTTAGAAGACAGAGACAAAAAACATTAAGTTCAATCGCCACGTGAAACCCATTCATAAGAACACGTGTTCCACCACGTGTACTAAAGAAGAGACACATACTAAAGTATTCTATGAATCGAGTCTTGACTTAGTGTCTGTAAAGTCGAATGAAACTAATGTAATGTAGAAGTACATGTATATTGTATTAGATCTTATAAGCTAAGAGAGAAAAGTAGAAAATACTGATTAATCATTATCCTAGTGTTTAGATTATTTAACATTATTTCTTACATCATAAATATTCCTATGATGTTTTTTTGATAACTATTTCCACAATCTAATTTTGTCTAGATTCTATAAGTACCAAATTAAAGTATTAGGAGTATAACGATGATTGTTATATTACAGAGAGATAATAGAAAGATGGAAATAGTAGAAGAGTCTTTTAAGTTTGGTCTATTGGCAAAAGAAAATGGCAAAGCAAATTATTTCTTACATGTATGCATTTAATTATCGAAACTTCTTATAGAAATAATAATAATAATATAATTTTAAAACAATGATACAATATTAATACATAAACAAATAATAAAATTCTATCACTATTTCTATAAGAATAATCTATAACTAAATGTATATATTCAAGAAATAACTTTGTGTAGTATGTTTCGTTCCATTTCCATATATGTGTAGATCCATTAATTTATTAATTATGTGAAAATTGTTATAAAAATTCATATTAAAAAAATTATTAAATAGATGATTATATTTTTATATCTAATCATCTTAATTATATGTGCTAGAAGAAAATAGGAAAGTTATTTTTTATAATTAATTTTATGCTGATAATATAAAAAGTTTAAACCAGATAAATTACTTAAGCTACAAATTCAATCATTTATATATCTCAAACATTAAAATCTTACTCTTATGTGCATATTTCAAAATCTTACTATATCTTTTTAAATGGTTTTGTTGCATGAAGTTTTGTTGTGGATCGCAATAATTGTCGAGGAATGTGGGGGAGAGTATATCAAAGGAAGAACTAAAATTTTATGTCTAGAAAAAGTAAACAGTAGCAAGGTTAAATAAAAAAAAAATTGCTCTGCTTTGCGTTTTGACATTATAGTTAACATCTTCTTATTGAAAGTTGAGTTGATAAAATATTTGGACATTGTCTTCCATAGACATGGTGTATTGCGTAAGATGAATAAAAAGTATGTATGTCAAAAAATGTTTGTCTTAAAGCATCTACATGATGACCCTCTTTTTCAACTGGTAACTACCTATTTTCTAATTTGTAATCTTTGGTAATGCTTCAATAGTTGTCAAAGACTCACAAATCATTTGACTCGATCTATAGATTTAACCGAGTTGGGAAAGATATTGCTAAAATCATCACTACCAAAAGTGATAATTCTCGCTTGGTTATATGAACCTTGAAAGCCTAGTTACTGGTCAAGAACTGATGGCTTATTGTTGATGCTCACAGAGGTGTGCTGCTAGATTTTGTATGATAACAAACCAAAAATATGATTATGTTTTTGGGATATAAGATTGTTAAACGAACATTTACTACACAATAAAAGTTATTTAAAAAATTTTAAAACAGAAAATATTGACTATATAGTATTACATATATTATATTAGGATCCAATAAGAATGTTTAAATTTATTAGTTTTTCGACAAGCGAGATTATTATATATTGACATAAATATATTAATATGTTAACATGATAGTTGATATTATCTTTGAAATAATCGTAATTTTTATAAATTTTGTATCACAAATTTCACAAACATATGAACATCTACGAGTGCGCAAAAATACTCAGACTCAAAGAACCAAATTGGACATATAAATGCGAAATATCTAAACGGATTCTAATCTGTTATAACCAAAGAACCAAAATTGAACTGAGAACTGAACGAGGACCCAAAATATTCAACAATAAAATGAGAAATCAATAATATATATTATATTTATAAATTATATTTATAAAATTAAACTACCCTTACACAGTTAAATATAGAAATATCAATAAACTCAATCAATTTAACTTTTATTTTCGGGTAACTCGGGGAAATACATGAATCTAAATATAGTCCAATTTCATAATGGTTCCTAAATTTAGGAACATGATCGAACCAGAACCGGGAAAACCCAATCAGAACTGAACCGAATTTTTAAAATACTCGAGCGATTCCTAAACCTAACTACTCTAAGATCCGAAGAACCAAACTACTATCGAACCAAATACCCGAACGTCCATCTCTATGAATATCTTTAAGATTATAAGTAAGACGATTTATACACATTTTTGATGCGTGTAAACTTTATTATCAAACAACGTTATTTTATCCTAAAATTCTCATGTCTGCATTGGATGCGGGCCAATTACCTAGATATAGTATATACCATCAAATTTTTCCTTTTTCAATTTTGAAACAAAGAGAGTAATTATTTGAGACTTGCTCCTTACTTCCGTACATGGCTGTCAAAGTGGATGAACCAAACCAAATCAACTAGGGAGTGTGCATTCGGTTAACATGGTTAATTCGGTTTGGGTTATTCGGTTTAGGAAAATAGGACCATTCGGGAAAAATAATATATGGTTTCAGTGCGGTTCCGGTTTGTGTATTCGTGTTCCGGTTTATTCGGGTTTTGGATATAGAACCCCTTCCACAAAATTATAATTTATTAAAGAATCTTGATCCATATTCAAATTTGGTTTAATTTTGAGTCAAAACTAACAAATAAACACCTAAATATTTAATTAATTTTATTTAATATTGTTGAGATTTTAGTATATTTTAATATATTTTTCTAAATATTTAGTAGAAATAGTAATATCAAATAAATTTTGGTTATTTTAGTTAACCGTTTAATATACGGTTCGAGTCGGTTAGGGATCGGTTAATTCGGTTTTGAAATTTTAATTTTATTTGGGTTATTTTTCTTGATTGGTTCGGGCTCAGTTCAAGATGTTCGGTTTGGTTCGGGAAATTTGTAAATGGTTTGTAAACTAAAGATATTGTAAGCTAAATGGATCATGGGTTAACTCAATCCATTTAGTAAATGGTTTGCATTTACCCATAACTCACTAAAATTAATGGGTTAGTGGTTTTAGTAGTTTATCTATAACTTTTATTATACAAAATAATTAAAAATAATAATTATCATTATAATCATCATAAATGTTATTGTAATAATTATCATTGATGGACTCACTTTTTATGCGAGAAAGTTAACGAGTAAATTTACGAGTTTACGTATTTAGCGGGAGAATTCACAGATTTACGTTTTTGACAGGAAATTTAATGGGATTACGTTTTTGGAAAGAAAATTACCGATTAATGTTCTCGGTGGGAAATATTGTGTACTCACGTTTTTTGGAGGAAAAATTAACCAATTTATGTTTTTGGTGGAAAAATTGACGGATTTACGTTTTTAGCGGAAAAATTTAACAATATAACATTTTTGGCGGGAAAATTGATGTACTCATTTTTGCGAGAAAATTAACGTGTTTACGTTTAAGGCAGGAAATCGAACGGAGTTTACATTTTTTGCGGGAAAATTAACGGTTTATGTTTTTTGCGAGAAAATTTACGGGTTTACGATTTTGGTGGAAAGATCAGATTTACGATTTTGACGGAAAAATCGGGTTTACGTTTGTGACGTGAAAAATGATATATTTTCGGCAGAAAAATAGACAAATTTACGATTTTGGCGGAAAATCGATGGACTTTAGATTTTAACGGGAAAATCAATGAACTTATGACTTTGGTGGACAAATAGACAGAGTATGGTTTTGGCAAGAAAATTAACAAACTTAGGTTTTGAGAGAAAATTTATTTAATCCATTAATCACTATAACTCAAAGAATCGATCTTTTTGGGTTAATGGATTGGATTGAACTGGATCAACCTATAAAATATTACCATTTTGAACCCTACTCTATGTTGCACTTAGACGGGTATGAGGACAAGAAACGGGGCGGACACGGAATGACATATATATAAGAAAAACAATGATGAATGTCGCTATAAATATTTTTAAGA
This sequence comes from Anastatica hierochuntica, assembly GCA_900406275.1. Lineage (NCBI taxonomy): Eukaryota > Viridiplantae > Streptophyta > Magnoliopsida > Brassicales > Brassicaceae > Anastatica > Anastatica hierochuntica. Next base: position 3,808 of record OVAN01014181.1, on the reverse strand, counting down.
AATAAGTTAATATTGATACTGTTAGCTAAAACTTATATTGATTTTTTTTTTAACGTAACTTATATTGATTTATGTTAGTCTTTGTTACGCAAAAGAAGTTAATTAACTTTTAGTAAATAAATATTTTAAAAATAAAAGTAAAAGAAAATAATTTAGTGAGGGTAAATTAGAAATCCATAAAAAAGACATGTCATCATCGTCTACATATATGCTTAGGTTTTTTCTTCGTGGCTATAAAGTTTACGTATATACTGTCAAATCACTAGAAAATGGTTTTTAAAACACTAGAGGACACTAGCTTTAGTGCCAAAACGTCTCGAAAACGTCCCCATGTCCTAACCCTTTCGTCCCCGTTAACTACTCACGTCCCCACCTTGTTCAAAACGTCTCGGATACGTTCCCGAGCCGTCCCAATACCCGTCCCCAAACTGTCCCCTATTTCCATACGTAGCATGTAAATATAATCCATTTTTCATCAAATTAGAAGTACGTCTGGATATAAAATTTAGGTACACAGTAAAATATATTAAAATAATTGGATATTTAGAGCGCATTTGAAAGTAATATTTAAAATACACTTATTCACGATTATAATTTAATATAAAAAGCATCATAAATAACATTTTGTGCAAAAAAACTGTAAACAAAACATTTTGTGCAAAAAAGCTGAAAATTATCTTTTTGTCAAAGTAACGGTTTTATCACAAAAAAGTAAAAACTGCAACATGACAATTTTTTACAAAATCTGCCAAATACCGTTTTTCTTTTGAAACAGAAAAATACACTTTTTTCAAAACCGCAAAATATCAAATTTCCCCAAAAACTGCAAAATATATTTTTTGTTGTTTCTGTAAAATACATTTTTCAAAAAAAGATCATAGAATAGTGTTTGATGCAAAAATGACGAAATAACATTCTTCTACCAATTCTACAATTTTTCTTAAAAATCGCAAAAAAAACCGTGAATCTGGATTTTTCAGAAGGTCATGAAAATCGAAAATATTGTTTTCCCCAAAATTTATAAAATATTGTTTTCCAAAAATATCCGCCAAAACTCCTAATATCGTTTTCTACAGAAAAAACCGCAAACCCACAAATATCTTTTTCGTGAAAACGCCAAAATATTCTCAGCCACAACCATAACTACTTTTTGAAAATTAGCAAAACTCATAAAACCGCAAATATCGTTTTTTACAAAAAGCGTAAAATCTGTAAATATCATTTTCCATGAAAAATGCGAATATTTTTTTTCCAAAAACTGCAAAAACCAAAATCATTTTTCTGCAAAGCATTGTTTTCGCAAAAAAATGAAAAAATTTTTTTTTGTGGAAACCGTGAAATAGCATTTTCTACCAAAACCACATTTTCCACAAAATAACATTTCTCGAAAAAATAATGTTACTGTGAAATACTATTTTTTAGAAAAAAGCTGTGAAATAACCGTTTTCCGCAAATATTACATCTAAATACGTAAATCAAAATGTCCCATATAATTGATGTGTTTGGACACAGGAACAAACGGCTTTGGAAGATGTAGTTAGGAAGCTTGGAAAACAATTTCATTGGAATTCATAGGTTATTGTGCTGAATATACCGATTGATATCTTCCGCAAATGAACTTATGTAGACTAGGGTTTCTAATTATACTTTTCTTAAATAAATTTATTTTTTATTGGTGGACGAAGAATTTGGAAACTAAGAAAAACAATTTCATTTGAATTTATATGTTATTGTGATGAATAGACCAGATGATTCGTGTTTTAAAAAAGAGGGAATTGGTCCACTGACAGAAAAAACATATGAGCAAATATAGCATGCCATATTGGTTTGAATAAAATATTATAATTTTTTGATCTTAAGATGACGATAATACCTCCGGGAGTTAAAATTTTTTTTTCTTTTTAATACCTTTTTGTCTTTTTACTTCTACTCATCTCCATGCTCAACATCAACTTAACATTAATCACATGATTGAACACATAGATCTTCCTCACTAGAAATTTTAACCACTAAAGACATGAATAGCGTACAATGTCAGCACACGCAAACGGCTACCTATGCTACCATATCAGTCCTATGAAACTCCAACATTCAACCACAAGGTTTTACTTCGCTAAGAACAGATTCATTTGAACATAACCAATCAAAATGAAACGTCTCTTCAACCATCAAAAAAATGAACCATTAATCCAAACGAGGACGTAACCGGATAGTTCCGGACCAATACATAAGATTCTAAACATTACAGTGGCAATTAGTCACTGTTGGGCCTGGTTCTAACAAAGACCCGGTAAAAACAGAAACTGAAGAAGAAAATAAAAGGGAGATGGGCTATCGACAAAACAGGCCCATTGGCAGAAGGGAAAGCCAAATGGCGTCGTTTCCAGTGGTCAAAGAAGTTAGGAGCTTTGGCGAGATCGACGAAGGAGATCTAGCTAACTGAAACCTGACCTAGGCGAAGGTTAGGAACTATAAAAACAAGGAGGCATCGAGAGAAGGGGCTCCCTGTTTTTTTTTTGCTTTTCTAGTAGTTTTTCGACAATTCACAGAAATATCTTTATTCTTTTCAACTTTGATTCATTAGTAAGTTCTTATTCGCAAATGTCATAGATCGAAGCCTGTTCTTAGCGATCATCCATCAATTTAGCTCAAACGGGATTCATCCCGCTTTGTTTCCACGCATCCAATTCTTCTTTTTAATTCGATAATTGATTGTGAGATTTAGCCCTCACAATTTGACGCCGTCTGTGGGGAAAAAGTAATTGAATCCCTGACTCCGGTAGCTAACAAGATGGATCCAGTCAATGGTGGCTTGAGCCAACCCGAATCCTTGCCACTGGCACCGAGCCATGGCTCACCGACCCGCGTAGGCTTTGGAATCCCAGAGCTCCATCGATATACCTCCTCGAACGAGCCTTCCGCCTCCACGGAAGGTCGATCGGAGACTACTGGTTCCCAGTTAGCTCCACGAAGGCTACCCGATGACCCTGCTCCAAGATCGCAAACACTCGGAGGCTCTGACCTGAATCCTGTCGGATTACAGCTTTCGGCATCAGCCGCGTCTCAGATTTCGGATCAGCTTTCCGAAATCAGACAAATGATGCTACAATTGGTGAGCCGTACCCAGGAGAATGAACGGTTGGTTCATCAGCTAGCATACCGACAGCAGCAAGTCGAGCAAGAGACGAGATCGCTAGTGCACTCATCCCAACCTTCCAACAGGAGAGGATCGGGGGTGACCTTCTGAGATCTCATCGATGACCCATCTTTCCCTCGAGGACGTCTCGACTTCTCTCCCAGTCGCACGATACCTGAAAGGGAGGAGCCTCCTCCCTCGACGTCTCTGGCAGGAACCGTCCCGACACCTAACCCATTAGCCACCATAACGATGGCAATGGGGAGTAATTTAGCCAGTTTTGGCTTGGGACCTGGCCAGGTATCGCAACAGGTATCGGAGCGGGTACACGATCTGCCTCCACCGCCTCCGATACATAGACCTGGTGACCACGATCCAGTCCCAGCTGGTGGGAGGACCTCCTCCTACGCAGCCTTCGATTACAACCGACCTGACCCCTCGGAGGCTCAGCAGAGAGTGGGACATCCAGGTCCAGCCCATCCATGTTCCCTGGTCCACCAAATTAGACAAAACAGTCCCAGGGGCCCAGAAAGGCCTAGATCCCCAGGAATCTGGGGCCCAAATCCTGAATGGGTCCAGCGGCAGCCCTCTGAACGACCATCTATCGATATGTCAGACCCCTTCCATCTAGATAGCCCTGATGCTATCCAGAGATACATGGAAAGAACGCAT
>OVAN01014180.1:0-12235 GCA_900406275.1 Anastatica hierochuntica | reverse complement strand
AATTCCTGATGGCTTTAAAATGCCAGAAGCTCTAAGCTCTAAACCCAAAGACTTATGTGCACTAAAATTGCAAAGATCATTATATGGGTTAAAACAATCTGGACGTATATGCTATAATCGTCTCAGTGAGCATTTAACAAAAGAAGGAGTGAATAATCCTATATGCCCATGCGTTTTTATCAAGAAAACTACATCCGGATTTGTAATTATTGCGGTATATGTAGATGATATTAACATCATTGGAACTCAGGAGGAGATACAAAAGGTATCAGATTATCTAAAAAGAGAATTTGAGATGAAAGATCTCGAACAAATTTTTTTTTGTTTGGGCCTACAAATTGAGCATCCAAGAAATGGTATATTCGTGCATCAATCCACATATACCAAAAGAGTGTTAAAACGCTTTGACATGGATAAGGCGACGCCACTCAACACTCCTATGGTCGGTAGATCACTTAATGACAAAAATGATCCATTCAGACCACTTGAGGAAAATGAGAAAATACTTGAGCCCGAAGTACCATATTTAAGTACAATCAAAGCCCTTATGTACCTTGTAAGTTGTACTCGACCTGATATATTATTTGCAGTTAATCTTTTGGCAAGATTCAGTTCGTTCCCTACACGAAGACATTGAAATGAGATTAAACATGTCTTTCGTTATTTGCAAGGGACCACTGTTTTAGGGTAATTCTACCCTAAAGATTCTAAAGCCGAAATGATTTGTTTTGCAGATACATGATACTTATCAGATCCACATAAGGCTCGATCACAAACTGGATATGTTTTTACGATCGGAGGTACCGCTATATCTTGGCGTTCTCAAAAGCAAACACTCGTGGCAACTTCTTCGAATCATGCTAAACTTATCACACTCCATGAAGCTAGTAGAGAACCGTATGGCTAAGATCCATAAATCATCACATTCACTCAAACAGTGGAATCCACGCAAATACAGAACCAACTGTTTTATATGAAGATAATGCTGCATGTGTTACCCAAACGAAAGAAGAATATATCAAAAGTGATAGAACCAAGCATATTCCTCCGAAATTCTTTTCATATACCCAAGAACTCGAGAAGAACAAAGAGATTGAAGTTAGATATGTCCGATCTTGTGACAATGTTGCATATCTCTTCACAAAATCACTCCCTACTACAGTATTCAGAAAGCATGTCCATAACATTGAAATACGCCGACTACAAGATCTATAATATGTTATATTCGAGGGGGGGGTTGCATGTTGTACTCTTTTTATTTTACCATGGTTTTTCCCACAGGGTTTTCCTGGAAGGTTTTTAACGAGGCAACAAAGATAAAATACAAGAGATAATGGTGACACCGGTTCCCAAGGGGAAGTGTTCCAAAAGTGAACAATTATCGATGTTGCATCAATTACCGTTTTTTGAATAATTTATTTATGTGAGTCCCGCTGTCACTATTTTCACAGTAACTTTTATCTTTATATATATGGATCAAACTCATTGTAAAACATACACTTTCACTCGAAAACAATAACTATAATCTCTCTCTTTATTCTCTCTTCTCCTCCATTCGATTTTCTCAATATCCTACAAATTATGGGTATAAATTTTCATTCGTTATTTATATTTATCTATATGATAAAATTATAGTAATATTATAACAATAATAAACCAGTAGGTGTAGTCTTTCCTTATTATGTAGTTAATATTATTACAATGTGGACACTCTAGGTCACAAATGAATTCACGTATCCCAGTAGCCATCTTAACCTTAAGATTCCTTCCTCCCAAGAAACTAATATTCAGCATTAACCCATTTCTAGGATCATTCTTCAGATCAACCAACACAAATCTATTAAAAAGGAACAAAAAAAGGTCAATCTCTTCGTATGCATTCAACTTAAGTTGTGCCAAATTGGAGGAAGAAATTACAACAAACCCTTTGGAAGGAACGATATTACACTCAAAGGGAACAAAAACCCTTGTGATCTCTCCACATGAACTAAAATGTTTAGTTAAGATCCTTTTGATAACATCCCTAGTAAGGGAATTATTAAATCCCTTAAACGAAAAGGGTTCCCTCGTTGAATGATTGCGGAACTTTAGTTAACGCCCTTTTGATATCATCTCCTGATTCCACCTTTTCCTTTGGGGTTTCTTTAAGAAACAAGATTCATTTGTAATCAAATTAGTTGGAAGTTTCTATTTGCCAAAAAAGGAATTAAAATAAACATATAGATCAGCTACATATACCCGATATATCAGACTTCGCAAGTAAAAACTCATGTAGTTTTTCATAAATTCAGTCATCTCTTTGAAAGAGTTGCTCAATTTTTTTATTTTCTGCCGACAGAAAAGTAAGAAAAGTTGCGAAAAACAAATAATGCTAAATAAATCATTAGAGAATCATATTTACATTGCGGGCATCTTCTATAGAAGAAGCCAATTGACATCAATTTTCTTGGAAGATCGTATTTTTTTCCTGAAATAAAATAGTGAAAAATGAAAACAATTTTCTTGCTAAGAATTAACACTCATGCAAGAATTCATATGAAACTGAGTAAATTAAAACAGTAAACAGACAAAATAAAGGTGAGATAGTTGTGTAACAAAATACACAAGTCAAGACTTGTTTCAGATTCAACTTCTAACCTTTCTGCGTTGGCGTCCTTATTTATATCATGGGTGGAGGATAAGTTGTGCTTCTTTTCGGCTATAAAACCACAAATCCCAAAAAAATACACACTCTGAGAAGAGATCTTAGAGCATCTTCATTGATATATGTTCTAACAAGTGTTCTAAACAAAAAATAATAATAATAATAATATATAAAATAATACTTACTATTTGTTTATTAGCAAGGGTTCTAAATCAAATTCGAGTTGCTCTGATTCATTCTATTCAATTCGAGTTTTGAGGTGAGAGAAATCAAATTGTTGCTCTGATTCATTGTATTGTCTTCTTCTTCTTCTTCCCTCAAAAAATCTCCTAATCAAACATTCATCAGATCAAATTGGTGAATCTCTTAATCTTAACAGTTTGGATAATAAGATTTCTTTTCAACTATTGCATTAAAAAGTATATGGATTATATTGTAGCCACAAATTTTGTTTTGTTCTAATAAATCTTACTAATTAAAAAGGAGAGATTGAGGCATTTGAGAGCCTCCTTGGCAATGTCGACTACGGTTTCTGGATGATGCAAGATCGGTTGTCAGTGGTTTTCTCTGTCGGCTTGGCCATGAATTCTCCGGTGATTAGCGATGCAGAGGGTGAGATATGTTGGCACGGAGAGTTTCAGTAAAAGGTGTGCTCTGTCGGGCCGATCCGTGGAGCTGGACTGTGTTGGTCAAGTCAGGTACTTCGATTGGGAGAAGTGAGACTGTAGAGGGGTTGCGGAACCAGTGGTGGTTTTGAGATCCGATCGATGGTAAAGACGTTTTTCAGGGTTTCATCCGTGTGTCTCACGGGAAGGTTTTGGTTACAGATTTAACACTTAAAATTCGGGTTTGGTGTATTGGCTTACAGATGGGGATTGGCAAAAAGGTAAGTATAAGGCAGTGAAGCACAAACAATATACTTAAATCAGAACGTGGTACAATAAAGTTACGAATCGGCATCGTAAGTTCTTATGAATACATAAATTCTAAAATTCCATGCACCATATATGTACCAATAGTCGATCAAGGAATATAGTATATCGGATTTGGGACCTTGAAAGAACGATCCGCCACAGCAAAACCTTGCAGATCACTCCATTGATCGCCTATATTACCATGGAGTTTGAAGCCTTCCTTAATCAGTTTTGCTCGCTGCTCCGATTTATATTGTGTAGCTGTTTTTCCTTCATCTTCGTGATCCCTTCATTTATGATCACAACCAAGAAAATAAACTTAGTTCTTTTTAACTGGTTCATAAGTGTAGTCTAGATGAGTATTACATTGGTAGACAGGACCAACTCTGAAATGAAACATCTGGACCTTAAAATTTTTTTAAGTTAATATGTATAGATGGAGGGATCCAAACCGAAAAAATGATGTTAAAGGAATTCGCCCCCTAACACCGTAAATTTTATAGTCTCACAAATTTCAGGGTCAGGGTTGGCCAATGTTGGTGAACTGTCATGTTTTATAGCTATAATGATTTTACAATCAAAATATTTACAAACTAATTTTAAATCAAGTGTCCAAGATCACAGCTGCAAAACCAATCAACTCCTATAATGGTTTGATAATGATAATGGTTTAGGATTTGAAACTTACCAAAATAGGTAAGTTCCTCAAATCTTAAAACAAAAAACAAGAGATAGGTGAAGCTTACCTCAAGATGAGACGTTCCCAACCATAATAACCGGCATCCCGGAGATTTTTCTCGGTAATATTCCTCTGGCTCTCGTCTCGGCCAGATATAAGAATGATAGTGAAACCAAATGTCTTGAGACCTTCGTACAGTCTAAAGCTTGCATCAAAACGTGGGGCTATTCCTTGTTCCACCCACGCATAGTAGCTATTTGAATTGATCGGCTTAGACCTAAATTCACCAGAAACAAATATCAATTGGTGTGTTGGAAAAAACAATGCAAATAAAATACACATAAATCATAAATCGGGAACTAGATCTGAATCCATACTTCTCATGGTTGTTGATATATCTTAAATTTATTTTCTAACCGAGATATATAGCGGGACAAATCCTAAACTAATCTCCATTGTATGGTTGGTAGAAAATTTCGTGTTCTCTTCGGTTTGGGTAAAAATGTTACGTGTCATTACCGTTTTTTCATTTTTGATAGAGATAAAGAAAATTACTAGCGGACTAATTAAAGAAAAAAAAAACTAAATATACACAATACACTTATACACAAACAAAGAAACAACTCGTTTAAAACATCAAGATACTCTGCAACACACGAGTTCTTACCACTTAAAATATTTTAAAAGTGAACAAAAATAATCACAACAAAATTCGTTGCTGGTGAAACTCAATCTATGTCTTAATGCACATCATATGGTAAGTCTTGTAGTCACTCTAACAAACCATTGGCCCATGCATACAATATATATAGTCGTACGAGACCGTTTATTTAAAATTAAAACACATATAGATAAAAGTTGAAAAAGCATTATACCCGTAACCATGAGCCTTGCTGTACTCAAGATTGGAGAGAAGAGTATCATCAACATCGAAAATCCAAGCGTCCATGCCCTCTCGGCCGATCTTGATCGTTTTAGCGAAGGCAAGCGCATAATTAACGACTACATTGTAATCGTTATCAAACTGGCCTCCGTTATAATAGTTTTCAAGGGAGCTAACGCATTCGGATGGAACAACTTTCCAGCTTCCGGCGTTTTGGGTCTCAACTGCCAATCTCCAGCTTTCGCAGTAGGAAGGGACGAAAGAACTAGATTCCATGGTGACCAAGAGCTTGCTGAAGAAGGAGGCACGAGAAGAGATCGCCGGATTAATTGAAAGGGCAACCAATAGGAAAATAAAGAACAAAGTTGAGCTGCTACGAGAAAACACCAGCAGAGGTTTTTTATTGGTTGTGAATATAAAAAAGGAAAACGAGGAATTTTTTACTATAACGTTTTCTCTTTTGTCAACTTACACCATAACGTTTTAGACTTATTTTTCATTATTTATAGTATATTAGATAAATATGAAAAAGTTAGATAAATATCCATAAAAGGTCGGAAAAAAAAAAATCCATAAAAGATATTTTGTTGTTATTTTATAATTTTTCATGACCGACTATGTGAGACTTTTTCTACTATAAATAGTGGAGTTGTTGTATGAAAGCATTATGATCAAAAACTTCAATCTCCTAAACGTTACTTCCTCCTCTCTTTCATCAATGATATAATAATAATAATATACTTCATAAATACAACAATAACATATAATATCTAACACGTTATCAACATGACCGCTTCTATTTGCAAATCCGCTCCAATACCAAAAAATGGAATTTATTTCTGTTCAAATTATTTAAATTTATATTTATTTAATTAAATTTTAAATATATTGTCGAAAGGACAGGCGCCACCTATCAGCTTTTATGTTTATATTAAAAAGATAGGCATCACCGGTCAATCTTTTAATTTATGCAACATGACAGACATCGCTTTGTCAACCTTTAATTTATGTTTATGCTAACAAGCTAACTCTTTTAACTTATACAAGCTAACTCTTTTAATTCATGCAAATTAACATTTATTTTACGTTATACGCTAACACAGCGCACAAGATGGCTAGGCCGTCGCGCAAAGCTAATTTTAAATTTTATGTTATTGTTATGCTATTATTAAAGTTTTATTATTTTTAATATAAAAGAAAAAATTTAAAGAATTTTGTTAAATTAAACATAGAGTTATCATGTCAAATTTGGCGAAACTCGAAACTATTGTCCTTGATGTATCTGGAAAAATCTATATGACATGGGTAGTTGGTGCGAAAACGTATCTAAAATAGAAAGGACTTCTTGAAACCATAGATGGTTCAAAAATGACATCAGAGGAGAAAAAGGCGAAAGCCATGATGTTTCTCTGCTACCATATTCATGATGGTTTAAAAGATGAATACATTATAAAAGAAGACCCTGTAGATCTTTGGCAATCATTGAAAGAAAGGTTTGATCACCAGAAATATGTGATCTTAAAGGCCAAACATGAATGGTTGAACCTCCGGTTTCAGGATTGAAAAGCGTGAGCGAATATAACTCCGCTTTATTTGGAATTACTTCCAGGATGATATTGTGTTGAGAGAGTGTTAGTGATTATGATATGCTAGAAAAAACACTGCAAACATTTCATCGTGGACATGTAATTTTACAAGAATAATACAGGGCAAAAGGATTCACCAAGTATTCACAATTGATGCAAGTTCTTCTAATTGCGGAACAAAAGAATGAACTTGTAATGATGAATCATCAAACACGTCCAACATGATCAGCTCCATTCCCAGAAGTGAATGTTGCATCCTTCAATTATACTAACGCGAGAGGATGTGGACGAGGATGCTGTAGAGGCCGTGGTCATGGTCGTGGTCAAGGTGGTGGACGAGAAAATGAAAAAGGGATTCAGACCCAAAATTTTAAAGCAGGAAAGACCAATAAAATTTTCAAGAAAACGAAGTTGGTCGTGGTATAAAGAAAGAGATTGTTTGCTATAGATGTGGCATGAAAGGACATTGGACACGTACATATCGTACACCCAAATATTTGACCGATATATATGCAGAGTCACTTGAGAAAAAGAAAAAGAACGTTGAAACGAACTTCGCCTCTGATGAGCCTGGACCCTCTTTTTCAGGTCTAAGTGAAGATACACGTTTTGATATTGCATATTTTCTCGTTGATCCTGAAGCATCAACTGAGAAACAAGATAATTAAATTGATATAATATGCTAACTATTCTTTTAAGAAATTATATGTTTTTGGTAGATTGTATAATATGGTTTTTTGGAAATGGTTTATATGGTTTGTTGCACAATGTTTTTTAATACAAAAAGTGTTTTTGTTTGTGAAATTTATATATAGATGTTTATTAACTGATGTTTGTATCTTGACACCAGAAGATGTCAAAAGTTGAGATTGAAGACGGAGAAATATGTTTAGCAGACAATGCAACAATGCACACTATACTCAAAGATAAAAAGTATTTCTCCTCTCTCAAAATAAAGGATTCCGTCGAAAGCGTGAATACCTTATCTGGTAATGCAAAACTTATAACAAGCTCCGGAAGAGCACACCTTTTAATGCCAAGGGGAAAAAAATTTGAAATAGACGATGCATTGTATTTCCCTAAGTCTTACAGAAATTTGATAAGTTTTAAAGATATTCGAAAGAACGAATATCATATAGAAACCATGAGTAAGAATGGCATTGAATATCTTTACATTACATCAAAAAGAAAAGAGATATTGGAAGAGCTTCCAATGTTATCTTCTGGATTATACTGCACAACAATAAGTATGGTTGAATCATATGTTGCAGTAAACCAAGAGTTTACTAGCATATTCAAAGTATGGCATGAAAGACTTGGCCACTCTGGTTCGGTCATAATGCGAAAAATTGTGCAAAGTTCTAGTGAACATCTACTGAAAAAACTAGAAGATTGTTCAATCGGGCGAATTATTATGTAATGCTTGTTCTCAAAGAAAACTAATAACTCGGCCATCGTTTGTCAAAGATAGGAATGAATCACCAGCCTTTTAGGAAAGAATACATGGTGATATATGTGGATCGATTCATCCACAGTACAAGCCATTTCAATACTTTATGGTATTTATTGATGCATCCAGTAGGTGGTCACATGTGTGTCTATTGACCACAAGAAATATGGCTTTCGCAAAATTCATTACCCAAATAATCAGGTTGAAAGCATAGTTTCCTGATTATGCAATAAAAAAAAAAGTAAGGCTTGATAATGATGGTGAATTCACTTCACAAACCTTTAATGATTACTGTATGTCAATGGAAATTGATGTTGAGCATCTAGTTTCCCATGTTCATACACAAAATGGCATGACCGAGTCTTTGATCAAACAGTTGCAACTAATTGCAAGACCTTTAATTTTGAGAACAAAACTCCCAATTTCAGTATGGAGACATGCTATTTTGCATGCTGCAGTGTTGGTCCAGTTAAGACCAAGTGCATATGATGAACATTCGGCACTATAATTTTTGTCTGGCCAAGAGCCAGATATATCGCATCTTCGTGTGTTCGGATGTGCGGTATATTTTCCTATTGTCCCACCGCAACGAATAAAAATAGGACCACAAAGGAGATTGAGAATTTATGTGGGGGTATACATCACCAAGTATTATTTGGTATCTTGAACCACGCACTGGTGATATGTTTACGGCTCATTTTGCCGATTTCCATTTCTATGAAAATAAATTTCCACCATTAGGGGGAGAAATTAAAGAGATTCCAAAAGATATAACATGATGTACGCCGTCTTTGGTACACCTAGATCCCCCTACTAATAAACCAGAGTTGGAAGTTCAGAAAATTATACATATGCAGAATATGGCAAATCAGCTACCAGGTGCGTTTACCAAAACAAAAAGGGTGACAAAATCATATGTTTCTGCAGCAAATGTTCCATCGAGAATCAATGTTCGTGTCGAACGTATGGATGGAAACAAATTAAATGAACTGAGGTTTCAGTTAAAGAGAAGGAGACCCAAAGGATCTAAAGATAAGATTCCCCGAAAGAAAAAGAAATTTGGAGAGAAAAATGAAAAAGACACAGAAGACCCACATAAAGAAAAAAGCCCACAAAGTATTTTAGATGAATCACACAAAGAAAAGTGTCCAAAAGACATAATGAAGAGGTTCCAGAAAAACCATGTGAAATTCGTTAAGAAGACGAAAATGGTACAAAAAAACATGAGATCTCTATCAATTATACTTATACTGGGGAATTATAGGTTAGAAAGGAGATAGAGGATATTGATGGAATGTTTTTATTTTATGTATCTGAAGAAATTAATGATTAGATTGAGGATCCGGATCCGAAAACTGTATCAGAGTACCAAGAAAGGCCTGATTGGGAGAAATGGAAAATGGCCATGAAAACTGAATTAGTCTCCCTTAATAAAAGAAATGTCATAGGACCAGTTGTCATTAAACCTGAAGATATAAAGTCCGACTTGTGGCACAAAGTTTTTCTCAATGACCGGGAATTGATTTTAAGCAAACTTATTCCCCGGTTATGGATGCAATCACATTCAGGTACTTGATAAGTTTAACGACATCCAACAATTTAAAAATGTACTTGATGGATGTTGTGACTGCATATTTATATGGATCACTGGAAAGTGATATTTATATGAAAATCCCCGAGGGATTAAAAATCCCTGAAGGTTCAAAAATGCAAGAAGCATTGTCTAAGGGGATATGTTCAGTCAAGTTACAACGATCACTTTATGGATTGAAACAATCCGAACGCATGTGGTACAATCAATTAAGCTAGTATTTATTTAAGAATGGATATGTAAACAATGCAATATGCCCATGCGTCTTTATTAAGAGATCCCTATCAAGATTTGTGATCATCGTTGTATATGTCGATGATTTGAACATAATTGGTACTCAAAAAGAAATTGATAATTCACAAGTCATATGAAAGAGGAGTTCGAAATGAAAGACCTTGGTAAGACAAAGTTTTGTCTTGGGCTCCAGATAGAGCACCTAAAAGATGAGATATTTGTGCATCAGTCAAACTACACCAAAAGTGTGTTAAAGCGCTTTAATATGGATAAAACGAATTCTTTGAATACCTTAATGGTTAATAGAGCACCTAAAAGATGGGATATTTTTGCATTAGTCAAACTACACCAAAAGGGTGTTAAAGCGCTTTTAATATGGATAAAGCGAATTCTTTGAGTATCCCAATGGTTAATAGATCGCTTGATGTTAAGAAGGATCCGTTTAGATCGTGTGAAGATAACGAAGAAGTGTTAGGTCCTAAAGTATCTTACATGAGTGCTATAAGCGGATTGATGTATCTTGAAAATTGCTCTCGACCAGATATAACATTTGCTACTAATCTGCTTGCAAGATATAGTTCATCCCCTACGCGCAGATATTGGACAAGAATAAAACACATTTTTCGTTGTCTCCAAGGAACTATAGACTTAGGGTTATTTTTTACTAGAAACCCGAAATCTGGTTTAGTTGGTTTTGCAGATGCAAGATACTTGTCAAATCCTCATAAAGTTAGATCACAAACCGGATATGTTTTTACTATTGATGGAGCAACGATCTCATGGAGGTCCCAAAAACAGACTTTGGTTGCTACTTCCTCGAATCATGCGGAAATCATTGCTCTTCATGAGGCATGTCGGGAATGTGTATGACTCAGATCTTTGACTCAACATATACAAAGAGAAAGTGGAATAAAGATCAACAAAGAAACATCAAGAGCGACCAAAAGAAACATATTCCTCCAAGGTTTGTATCCTATACTCAGGAGCTCGAGAAAAATCAAGAAGTCGACGTTCAGTATGTCCGCTCAAGTGAAAAACAGACGGACTTGTTAACAAAGGCGTTTCCTACGACGATGTTCAGAAAATATATTTGGAGTATCAAAATGCGTCATTTACGAGATTTGTGAAGAGAAGCATATTCAGGGGGAGATTGTACTACTGTACTCTTTTTCCCTCGTCATGGTTTTTATCCCAACGAGTTTTCCCATGACAAGATTTTTAACGAGGCAGTATACAATATTTCATTTATGATGGATAATTAAGAAGAATACTATAAATATGAAAAAGTTGATAATTATCCATAAAAGATATTTTTATTTTATTATTTTTCATGACCGTGAGACCTTTTCCACTATAAATAGTGGAGTTGTTGTATCAAAGAGATAGCTTTCATTATGATCTAAAACTTCAATCTCTTAAGACCATCTCCAACCCAACCTCAAATTTTGAAATTTCACTATTCAAAACTTTAAAACTACTTTTTATTTTCTTTTTGGTCATTCTAATTATTTTTTTTCAAAAATACGTGTACTAAACTTAGTTTAGAATAACTTAAGTACTCAAAAATAAAATAAAATAGGATAAACATTACATAACATTAAAATAAAATTACACAATAGAAAAATACATCAGATAAAACTCAGATAAAATAAAAATTTGAAGATTTGAGGTTGGTAGCATTACGGAAATAATGCTTGAAAAATTTGATATTTTATATGTAATTTTCTAAAAATTGTGTGTATGTGTGTTGTCTTATTATATATGTAATTTATATTATTTTTCATTATATAATATTGTAATATTCTTCGTTGTATAATATATTAAATATATGTTTTATATATATTTGTGAATTTTTATCTTTATTAATAATTTTTATTAATGTCAAGGATTATAATGCAAATAAATAAACTTTTAATGATTTTTTTGAGGATTCATGATTGGAGCAATCAGTCTTCAAAATTTTATTTTGAGATTTTGCTCTCTTTATTTTGAAGTTTTGGGTTGGAGATGCTCTAAACTTATTTCTTCTTTTTTTTTATAAAATATAATAATAATATAATTCACAAATACAACAATAACATATAATATCTAACATAGTAAGGTTTATTCATGATATTTCTAAGATCGTTTCATTAACCTAAAATAAAATATTACAATATTGTAGTCCAGTCAATGCCCAACGACGCGTTCGAAATAATCAACATCAAGAGCTAGAATGCTCTTAATGAAGAAAAACTAATCTTACTTACTCTTA
>OVAN01014179.1:0-12237 GCA_900406275.1 Anastatica hierochuntica | reverse complement strand
ATATATATATATATATATATATATATATATATATATATATATATATCAAGCTTAGGGGTTATGGAGAATCATCTGAAAAACCCTAGGCTAAGAGGCAAACAATACTTGTTCTTTTCACCATCCTTGTTGATCGATTCCTTGACACAAACAACATACAACCTCTTTTGCTTAGACTTTCGTACCCAAACTCATTCATCTTCACATACTCACATTCTCTTCTTGCTTTCGTAGTGCCTATCAAAAGACTCCCCAAAAACATCCATAACAATGAGTATAAAATAAGAAATGACAGGAATGAGAAGTAAGTTATAAAAGGGTGTGAATCAATTGGGAAAACGTTAGGCAACTACAAAATTCATAAAAAATCTTGCATCAAAGAAATTGTAATGTGTATGGATTAGAGTTAAGCAACATTTAGAATTCGAAAAGACTAATTTAGATCCTCTCCACTTTCGAAACTAGGAATTCTGTTATTACTCAACCAAGGATTAAACTTCTGTTGATTCTTAGAGAAGCTAAACATGCATTATATGGAACAAGTTTCAATAAGCTCTTGAGCCAAGGCGATATACTTTTGAAGCCTCCTTGCAACTCAGGTTATGAAAGATTAGTTTCAGGTGAATTATCGAGCTTTTGGAATGTAAATCTACCTATTATCATATTACTAAATGCACGGTAAAGTAATCATGTAGTATAATCAACTAGGACAAAGACAATATGAATCCCTTAATAAACACAAGCAACTTATGATGACATAATATCTTTGAAAAGCATTGAGTGTAACAAGTGAATTACTTAGGCATGGAGAATGAAACATACCCGTAATAAATCAATGAAAACATCATTGATTAAGAGTAGAATCAAAAAATCCTCTGTATAACGAAGTACATATCGAATCTCTCCAAGAAAACTCTTAGAAACGAAGAACAAAGAAAAATCCCTAAAAGGTTGTGAAGGCTGATTTAAAATTTGTGGCTCTCTCTTCTCTAAAGACTAAAAACAAGTATTTATAATGTTAGGTCTTCCAAAGGTGTCCTTGATTATGTCGGTTTCGATGGAAATGGAATAAGTTAGTTGAACCGAAAGATATCAACGGAAATCTGTCTTTGATAACGAAGATCCATTTCCACCGGTCTGGGCCGAAAACGAGCTCCAAACCGGTGAAAATCATCACACCAAGAGGGGAGAAACGGTCAGCAACTCCACTACTTTAATTTCCCATTAGACAAACATGTCTTCACTTAAACGGTGGTAACTCCTTGGTCTCAATTCAGAAAAGCTTCAAAACACTTGCATTTTAAAGCTAACTCAAAATTCTATGTCCTTTCCAATTTCTAGCTCAATCCATTAAAGTCAAGAGCTTCGTTCATGGCGATCTTTCAGATTTTGAGAATATTTCATGATTGGTAATACGCAAAACTCAAGCATTTGAGGTTTCGTCTTCTTGATCCTATTATGAGACTTGCTTGGAAACATGAATATGGTCCATTTAGCACTTTTCTCCCTCATTCTTAGCTTCTTGTTTTTCCTCAAGCAAAGAAAATCCAAGAACAAAAAGAGGTTTGAAAACGCAGAAACTTACCTTTGTCGTTTGAAACATTGCATCGGGGTCCTCTCGCTTATATTTGTACAACAACACTAACAACCAAATAATAATATGCACAAAAAATCAATTAACCCTAACTAAACGTCTCGACCAAAGATATTTCAACTACACACTCAAACATTCAACCCAAGATTCTTAGAATAAATCCAAAACCCTTGGGTTAAACATCCGAGAGTGTGTATCTTAACGGACCCAAGTCAAGACTTTGCAACCCAACCTTGAACCCGCTAGTTGGTACGTCTCAGACTAGGACTAGTACTAAACTCCCTAACTATCAATTTTCGTTGGCTAAGCTAAGTTTAATATACTTTAAGTTCTCCTATACATTTCATCGAACACCTTTTTGGGGGTAAAATGTATACACTCAAATACCTAGCTATTTTCCTAGATCTACCATTATGCACACTTAAACCATAGGGGTCAAAGCTCCATCTATCACTAAACATCATTCCCTAACTACAAATCATCACAAATTCACCATCACCAAAAACCAAAAAAAGACTACACACACATTATGAAAGAGAAGAAAGAAGAGATGAGAAATATAAACATAATGATGAAGTTGATATGGATTTAAGATTCAAGATACAAATCTAAAAATATAGACTATTGATCTTAAAAACATCCCAAGAACAAGACCGAAACATTAAAAACATGAAAGAAAATTATCTAAAAAATGCCCAACCTTGGTTTTTAAGGTTACAAGGGGTATATATAGTGAAAAGGAGGCATAAGACTCGAGTTTTTCAACCCATCGACCCCTTGTTGCTCACCCATCTACCTTGGGGTCGATGCGTAGCTAACTGATCATATTTTTGCAGAAGTACTCACTCATTGACCTAGAGGTCGATGGATAGCTAATATGGCATACTTCTTCACTCTATCCCCTAGCATTTTCGTTTTCCGTCGGATGATTCATTGGACCTCTTTTTGCAATGAATCCATTTTTCTTAGCCTCTATCCTCTTCTAAGCATCCATTTATCTCCAAGAGTAACTCAATGAGATAAAGATATGCAAATTTATGCAAATACAAACCTAAAATCTAAAATATAAAGCAAGATGAAATGTGACTCCAAAAAGACTAAACGAACACTAAAAGTGACTAAAACATAACAAAATAAAGACACAAATTGATGAAAGGGTAACTTTGGACAATATTCATAAGAGACCCATTAATTAACTAAATAACCATTGCCTCTTTTTTGAGTAATTTTTCTTTTTTGCCCCTACATCCCACAAAACTTCAAACGGCTCTACAGGTTTATACGTATATCGAAACGAAATCGTAATTACACGAAAAAAGTAGATTTTTTCCCTTTCTAACATATTTTGAATTTTTCGAAACGGATATATATTTTTGCAAATATACGGGAAATATTGTAATGTATCAGGAATTGTGTACAATTTAAATACACAATATATTTACATAGTATGTCTATTTATTATAAAAAATTTAGCTTCCATATAACCGAAAACATATTACTTAAAAACTGAAAATTCCTACAATATAAGGAAAAAAATGTGAAATTTAAATCACTCCCACAATTTCTAAACTATATGATCAACTGTAATAGTAAAAATATGTTTCAACGAAAACACTAATTAGACTTACTATTTGCGATAGTATAAATAGACAGTCAACTGACTATTTTAAAATAGACTGTCTACTTTTCGCGTGCCTATTAATTTCACAAATAAGCAAAAAACAAGGGGGAAAATGTGATTGAAGTTCATGATTTTAATTGGTAATGTTAAAAGTATCAGAGAAAAAAGTTTTGAGAATAAGCGATCTAAAATAAATTGAAAGAAAAGAAAACTATGTTAAGCGCTAAATAGACCGTCTATCTGTTGCAACATGTCTATGAACTATAAAAGACAAAATAGCCATAAAAAAAACAGAGAACAGTTGAAAAAAAACCTTATGGCCATTTATCTAAATAATGGGTTCTCACCCAATATTCCACCAAATTTTCCCTTGATGAAAATTATGAGAATATCAGGCGACTTCTTAACTTAGACGTTGTTCTTATAGGTCAAACTTGTTCTGTTCTTGGACCATTATGATAAGCTCATAGGCTTAGGAAAACAAAATTTTGTAGATTTTAAAATAAGGTTTATGGATTAACTTTGTTGTGTTTTTTTGTTTGGGTTATTTTTTAACTTGTACTTTGAAGTTATATGCTGAAGTTTTTCTTTTGTTCTACTGTTGTATTATAAGATCATAGTTGTGGGAAAGAAGATTTTGACGTTTCCTACCGTAGTGTTTATTGGTGCAACTTTGTTGTATCTTTTGTGTTGGGCAACTTTTTAACTTATCTTTTGATGTTATGGGTTACACTTTTTCTTTTGCTTTAGACCTTTATGATAAGATCATTGATGTAGGAAAACAAGATTATGAAATTTTAGCATAGTGTTTATGGTGAAACTTCAATGCATCTTTGGTTTTTGGTGACTTTTAACTTATAATTTGATGTTATATGTTAAGTTTTGCTTTTGTTATAGAGCAATATTATAAGCTAAGAGGTGTAGGTAAATAAGATTTTGAAGCTTTTAGAATAGTATTTATGGACTTTGGTGCATCTTTTTGTTTTGGGTGAGTTTTAACTTGTACTTCAATATCATTATGTAAATTTTGGTTTTTGTTCTAGAGTACTATGAAGTTTTTAGCATAGTGTTTTGTGGTGCAACTTTAATGCATCTGTTGTTATGAGTGGCTTTCTAACTTGTATATGTTAATATCATTAGTTCACCTTTAGCTTTTATTCTAAGAGCAAATTCATAGGCGTAAGAAAACAAGAATTTGAAGTTTTTAGCATAGTATATAGTGTAACTTTGATGCATTTTGGATCACAATGAAGAGTAATGTTGTACATAACAAGAGATTCTAGAGAACATGTAACAATGTTAAAGAGTAACCATGGTTTGCATATGGATCCACAAAGAGCACATGGGAGGTAGTGGCTAAATATAAATAAGGATAGCGAAAGCTATGAAAGTTTGTCTACGAAAATATCCCAGAAATCGTAGGGGGTGAATCAGAGACTCCATTAATATCTCTCTTGTAACCAAATCTTTTTCATTTCAATACAATGTCTCTTTCTCATTTCTTTTATTGTTCTACCAACTGATACAGAGCGTATCAGTCTCACTAGTTCTCAACAACACCTACAGAGTGGCAAGAGAGCAGCTTATTAGAAAACATAGAACCAACTAAGTTGTCTAAACTAGCACGGATGTTTCGAAAACATACATTTCCACTGTTTGACCTAACGAACCACGAAGAACTTTTAATCCAGAAAAAAAAAAACTAGAGATAGTAATACAACAATCATGGAATAAATGCCTCCAAATGCCCCTTGTTACCATTATCATCAACAATAACGCAGTGTGCCTCTGATACCGTCATCATCATCTTGAGCCTGATGCACCTAATCTATTTCAGAGAAACACCAAATTGCTCGCCTCTCTATAAAATTGTGACAAACTTTGGTGCATCTTTCCTTGGACCATCCAGCGACCTATACATGTATAAAGTCTCAACATAATCCCTATTGTCATCATCATCATCCGACCCAATTACTTCCACGACTAGATTCTTCATGGCAAGCGCAACATCCCTGCAGCATCCCTTTGACAAGCTACATGCTGACATCCAAACAAACCTCATGTTGTAATAACGATGCATACCAGAGCGTAACGCAACATCCCCAAATGGACTGTCCCTTATCTCAAGCTTTTGCAGTCTAGGGCAACCTTCAAGGACATGTCTCAGCGCCATGTCACTGTCCCCTGCAAATGCTACTGACAGAGTACGGATCAATTTCCCATACTCACCCATATATCTAAAAGCTTGATCTGTAAGCAACCCTGATACAGCAAGCCGAGTTAGCTTTTTGCAGTTTTTTACAATGGCACCAAATCCCTCGTCCATAGGCTTTCCTGTCACATGGTCAGGCCTATGTCGGCCCATTATGCAGAGCCTAAACACGGTAAGCTGAGGACAGTTCTCTGACATGGCTATCACAGCAGCATTAGTCATGCGCTGGCAGAAGTATAGAATTGATTCTAATTTCCTACATCCCTCTGAGATTGCCTGGAGGCCTAATTCAGAGACAGGACCTTCACTGTCTTCCCGGGGATCAAAAGGGAAGACCCGGAGCTCACGTAGTTCTTTGCAAGTTGCAGCAACGGCCAGTAGTCCTTCATCACATATTGAATCAAGAGCCTGCATTGTAAAGGTTCAAGATATGCGTTCACTCAAGCTCTTGGAAAATTAATATTATCAGGTTAATTGATCTAACCCTAAAAAATATGGTGACAAGAAAAAAATAACAGATTAATTAAAACCATCGGGATATAGATCACTAAGGATACATACCCAGAAAACCTGGAGTTTGTGGCAATTGTGTATGATTGGCTTAAACATGTCGGGAGAAATGTTAGCATAACTGAAGTTCAGGGAGGTGAGATTGGTGCACACGGGCAAGATAGCTGGAAGGTACTCTGGCATTAACTCCCTGAATCCTGAAAGGCACACCACAGATTTACAGGCGCGGAAAGCAGCGGCATAGTCTGGCTCTTGCTCACTCTGATGAGATCCATTAGCATGGTTGAAAGAACCTGTCCCAAGACTCATGAGCTGTGGGGCTCCAAGTAGCAGACGATGTAGCTCCTCGAGGGACACAAACCTGTTTAGCTTAAGTTTCTTAAGGAATGGTGACCTACCCACGAGACCCTCCAACGCCTTAAAATTAATGGGAGCTTCCACACAGTCGAAAGCTAAAGATTCTAAACAAGTAACATCATCAGGGAAACAGGAAATCCAGTCCACTTCATCGTCCGTGACCTCAGACTCGATCAGATCAAGCACTTTTAGCTTTCTGAAACAAATCAGTAAGCACACTAGTTGACTGTCAAGATTTAAAACAAAAACACAGACTTGGAGAGGTTCAAACATATAACTTTACCTGCACTTGTTGGCAACAATAGCGATACCACTAGTCCCAAAGCCCTCACAACAAACCAAGATAAGCTCCTTGAATCCAGGAAAAGACTCAGCGAGAAGCGCAAGATCCTCATCTGTAACAAACATTCGCTTCAACTCGACCTTCTCGAGCCAAGGATAAGGTTTAGCCATGGTGGAAACCCACGGCGCGAAATTAGCACCCCAATCAGGAGGCATAAGATTGAAATCAGCAAACCTAGGCTTTCCTTTAAGCACCAGAGACCTGACACGATTGAATCGTTGAGTTAACCTAGCGGGAGAAACAGCGTAACAGTTCCCGATGAACACCTCGGATCGAGTCAAAGCCTCGACTTTCCACCACGATTTGCAAACTAAAGAAGCTGCGTTACGGTCGCATCTCGAATCGAGGAACTGGAGCACGTTCTCGAGAACGTTCTCGAGAACATGGTCAGGGAAAGGCTGCGAGTTCATGTTCCCAGAGGAGGAGATACAGCTCCGAGATTTATTCGGCGTAGATGAAGAGGAACAAGGAGTTCCAGAGCGCAGATCCAACGGCTGAGACTGGCCATCATCATCCTCGGACATTTTTCTATTTGCTTTCTTGGATTCAGAATAGAGTGGACGAAGATGGAAGCTTTGGGGTCTGAGAGACTGGAGCTTTCTCTCTCCACTTAGCCTCCATTATTTGGGGCTTATTTCCTCAATTTTTTTATATATATCATAGGAAGATAATTTTAACTAAAAATAATAATAACAACATAATTTTTGGATAAAAGTTTAGAATGCTCTTAATAAAAAAAATCTCAATACTTTTATCTAATGCAATTTTCATTTAAAATAAACTAAAGTTTGATTCGCGCAACTGCGCAGTTATTTTTTTAACTTCTATTTCAATGTATGATTGATCATGTTTAATTTATCGAATATCGGATTCAAAAGTTTTGGTTATTTCGAATTTCATGTTTAGGTTAAAGTTCAAACAATTTATTTCGAATCTCATGTTCAAGTTTAATTTTAAAATTTTCAAATTTTTTGCGTTTTTTGGGCATTCGTACGTATTCGAGAATGAATTTAGTTAGGATAATATCTGAAATAACGTGAAACCAAACCCATTCGAGTATTTTTTTTTAAATATCAAATACTAAACTTAAATTTAAATAGTTCATATTAGTTATTTTTATAAATTTTGTAGGTTTTTATAAATTTTTTTTATTTTTGAAATAAATTTTATATTAAAAATATTTATATTGTAATAATTATATGAAAAAGATATTGGAATATTCCAATGTTATTCATATTTAAAAATATTCATATTCATTAGATACATTTAATAAAATTTCTAATACATGTTTAATTTAAAAAAATCACACATGAAAAAATTTGTGTATTTCAATTTTAATAAGATAGATGGTTAAAAAATTTAATAAAACAACCAATAAAAAAAAGATCTTTTATCTTTCCAACAACTAATCAAAAAAAAAGAACATACATTTTCTCTCTACTATTTCTCTTCTTTTTCGTGACTTCATACCCTAAAGTAACCTCCATTGAAGCTTCTAATTCAAATTTTGTCACCATTCTTCAACCATTGACGCTCTAAACCGAAGTAATTTTGTATTTTATTAGGTAAATTGTAAGAATTTTAAGAGAATTTGTGATCAATTAGGATAGATAAAAGTAGAACATAAGTATTCATATTTTGTATAATTTGGTCAAATTTGACCAAGTTATGTATTTTGTATAATTATACAGACGCATAACTTGGTCAAACTTGACCAAACTATACATTTGTATAATTATAAAAATGTATAATTTGGTGGTCAAGTTTGACCAATCATAGTGAATCGTTGGTAGATTTAAGATTTAAAATTTGAAACTCATTAATTTAAAATTTGGGATTTTCCCCAAAACCTTTCACTTTTTCTCTCTACTCTTCAATATTGAAAACTCCCTCTCTCTCCTTCATCACCATCGAAGAGATATCTCTCCTCTCTCCTTCTTCATCATAAGGTTCGAAAATTTATCTCTCTCTATACCTCTCTATCGACACTTTACACAATGAGCAATATTTCCGGAGCTTCGATTTCGAGTGGTTGCCAAGGAAGAGTTAGAATCCCGGGGATTCCAACCCAGTGTTGGTGTGACGAGTCAATCACGAAAAGAATCTCAAAATCCGACCCTAATCTGTAACGTCGTTACTATCGATTTGTGTATGCCACCGAGAGAAGGGTAATTTATCACGCACAATTTTCCAAAATTTTAGTCTACTTTCTCACTATCTCACTCAACAACATTGTGTCCCATTTTCTTGTTTTCTCTAAACTAGCTTATGATTGATGAGACATAGGTAGATGAGGTAACACACGTGGGACTCTTGGATATTCAAGTTGGTGTTCTTGAAGAAGAAGAAGTTCGACTTATTAAGATGGAAATTCAGAACATGAAGGGTCAGGAAGTCCCAAAAACAAGAGTGGATCAATCATACCCATCGTTTTTTTTGTGGTTTTCTTCTTGTGGTTGCAGTAGGAACATGGTTTTACAACTGAGTTGGTGTTATAATGTGTGGTTTTAGAACATGGTTTAATTGTAGAACTAGACATGAAATTATAATAGACCTAACAAATTTTTTTCCAAGTTTCACCGAATGACAAACCAATGAACACATAAATTAAAGAAAAATTCATCATCAAACTAATAACGAAATATAAGATGTTAGTTAATTAAACAATTTTATCAGAGTTTCATCCAGACTGACAAAGTTTCCATATGACAAAATTTTCATCCAGAAAAAAATCATCTAATCTAACTTAAACAAAGTTTTTTCCAAGTTTCACTAAAAAACCAAACAACACATAAATTAAAAAAATCTTCATCAGTCTAATAAACCAGTAATATCATCAGGAAAACAGGAAATACAGTCCACTTCATCGTCCGTGACCTCAGACTCGATCAGATCAAGCACTTTTAGCCTTCTAAAAAAAATCTGTAAGCACACTAGTTGACTCTCGAGATTAAAAACAAAAACACAGACTTGGAGAGGTTTAAACATATAACTTTACCTGCACTTGTTGGCAACAATAGCGATATCACTAGCCCCAAAGCCCTCACAACAAACCAAGATAAGCTCCTTGAATCCAGGAAAAGACTCGAAAGAAGCGCAAGATCCTCATCGGTAACAAACATTCGCTTCAACTCGACCATCTTGAGCAAGGTTTAGCCATGGTGGAAACCAATGGGGCCAAATTAGCACCCTAATCAGGAGACATCAGATTGAAATCAACAAACCAAGGCTTTCCTTTAAGCACCAGAGACCTGACACAATTGAATCGTTGAGTTAAGCTAGCAGGAGAAATAGTGTAACAGTTCCCGATGGGCAACTTGGATCGGGTCAAAGCCTCTACTTTCCACCATGATTTGCAAACTAAAGAAGTTCCGTTACGGTCGCATCTCGAATCGAGGAACTAGAGCACATTCTCGAGAACATGGTCATGGAAAGGTTGCGGGTTCATGTTCCAAGTGGAGGGGTACAGCTCCGAGATTTGTTCGGTGTAAATGAAGTGGAACAAGGAGGTTCAGAGCGCAGATCCAACAGGGGAGACTGGCCATCATCATCCTCAGACATTTTTTTATTTGCTTTCTTGGACTCAAAATATTGTGGACTAAGATGGAAGCTTTAGGGTGTGAGAGACTGGAGCTTTCTCTCTCCACTTCGCTTCCATTATTTGGGGCTTATTTTCTCAATTTTTTCTATATATCATACGAAGATATTTTTAAATAAAAAAAAAATAACAACATTTTTTGGTAAATTTTAGAATGTTCTTAATAAAAAAGTCTCAATACTTTTGTCTAATCTCATACACTTCTTACTCTTAATGTATGTTCGCAATTACTATTTTACCCGCAACATGATTAAAATAATTGGTTAAAAATTGAATAAAACAACCATTAAAAAAATTACACTTTTCTCTTTCCAAGAACCAATCAAAAAAAGGATACCCATTTTATCTCTACTATCTCTCTTCTTCTTTGCGACTCCATACCCAAAAATCACCTCCATTGAAGCTTCTAACTCAAACTTTGCCACCATTCTTCCACCATTGACGGTCTAAATCGAGGTAATTTCGCATTCTATTAGGTAAATTGTATGAATTTTGAGAGAATTTTCTGTCAATTATGATAGATAAAAAGTAGAACATAAGTATTCTTATTTTGTATAACTTGGTCAAGTTTGACCAAATCATGTATTTTGTATAATTACACAGACGTATAACTTGGTCAAACTTGACCAAGTTATACATTTCTATAATTATACAAAATAAATAATGTGGTGGTCTAGTTTGACCAATCGTAGTGAATCATAGGTAGATTTAAGATTTAAAATTTGAAACTCAATAATTTAAAATTTGGGATTTTCCCCAAAACATTTCATATTTTCTCTCCCCTCTTCAATATTGAAAACTNCTCTCTCTCTCTCTCTCTCTCTCTCTCTCTCTCTCTCTCTCTCTCTCCCCTTCTTCACCATTGAAGCGATATCTCTGTTCTCTCCTTCTTCACCATCAAGATCGAAAATTTATCTTTCTCTATATCTCTTTATTGCCACTTTACACAATGAGCAATCTTTTGGGAGCTTCGATTTCGAGTCGTCCTCGAGGAAGAGTTTGAATCCCGGGGATTCCAACCCAGTGTTGATGTGGCGAGTCAATCATGGAAAGAATGTCAAAATCTGACCCTAATTCGTATCGTCGTTACTATCGATGTGTTTATGCCACTCAGAGAAGGATAACTTCACACTCACAATTTTCCAAAATTTTGGTCTAGTTTATCACTTCTCACTCAACATTGTGTCACATTTCCTTGTTTTTTCTAAACTAGCTTATGAACGATAATCACGTGTTTAAATTGGTTAATGAGGCATTGGTGGATGAGGTAACACACTTGGGACTGTTGGATATTCAAGTTTGTGTTCTCGAAGAAGAAGTTCAACTTCTTAAGATGGAAATTCAGAACATGAAGGGTCAGTAAGTCCTGAAAAACAAGATGGGATCAATCATACACATCGTTTTATGTGGTTGTCTTCTTGTGGTTGTAGTAGGAACATGGTTTTACAACAGAGTTGGTGTTGTAATGATGTGGTATTATAACATGGTTTTAGTGTAGAACTCGACATAAAATTATAATAGACCTCACGAAGATTTTCCAAATTTCACCGAATGACAAACCAATGAACACATAAACTAAAGAAAAATTCATCATCAAACTAATAATCAACGAATAAGTTGACATAAGTAACACATGTTTGTTAATTAAAAATTTTTGTTAGCGTTTCCTTCAGACTGACAAAGTTTCCATATGACAAAGTTTTCATCCAAAAAGAAATCATCTAATGTAACCTATAAAAAGTTTTTCCAAATTTCACCGAAAAACAAAACAACACATAAATTTAACAATCATCATCAGTCTAATAAACAACGAATAAATTGACATTAAATAACACTTATTAGTTAATTAAAAAACTAAGAAAAAAATAATGATTGTATCCATGATATTTTTCACTGTACATGAAACACATATACTTTCATGATATATTTATTGATATTAGCTAAATAACATGCCGAAAGTGATGTACATACAATTTCATGCATATTTTAGTGTGTTTTAGCTTAG
>OVAN01014178.1:0-12239 GCA_900406275.1 Anastatica hierochuntica | reverse complement strand
AACCGCGACACCGAAGGTTACCGAAAAACGCCCAGGCCACCTCACCACTCCGAAAGCGAAACCAAGAGCCAGATCCGCCATGGAGGAAGACTTTGGAAGCTTCACGCGCTGTTAGATCTCGGTTATGATTGACGGCAGACAGCAGATCTGAAGAAACCGCCGCCAAAACAACACCGCCCGAAAAAGCTCCCCTGTCTCACACGAAACCGTCCTCCTCGCCGCACCACCAGGAATCACCACCGTCTTCACCAAGATCCGGCCGAATCTAAAGATCTAAGGTCCAACTACCACTGGATTAGCATAACAGAGAAAGATTTTGAGGGATAAAGAGGAGGAGAATGGAAGATGAGAGAGATGAGACAACGGGAAATCCGGCCACGGCGGTGGAGGACCACCGCAGCCGGCGGAGCTGCAAGCAAATCTGAGACTTTGGTTTGAGAGAAAAGGAAGAGAGAGAAAAGAAAGAGCCCTTGTCCCCCGTTGAAAACTGTTAGGGTAAACTTTTTATAGTGACTAGCCCCACCGCAAAGCGGCCCCATATCCAGGAAAAACCCCATTTCCGGCATGTTTATTTCAAAGGCTTAAAATTAAGTAGTGAAAGAGAGTCGATCATATTCACTCGAAACTGG
Organism: Anastatica hierochuntica; assembly: GCA_900406275.1. Classification (NCBI taxonomy): domain Eukaryota; kingdom Viridiplantae; phylum Streptophyta; class Magnoliopsida; order Brassicales; family Brassicaceae; genus Anastatica; species Anastatica hierochuntica. The sequence continues at coordinate 11,610 of OVAN01014178.1, read as the reverse complement.
TAAAATAATAATAAACCAAGACCAATCAAAAGAAGGTTACATAACTCATATTGCTCAAAAAATACAATGTTATGGATGGCCTTTCAGAAGAAAAAAAGAAATAACAATGTTCTCATCGTTCATGAAACCAACCAAGAGAATAGAAGGAAAATCATTTTTCCCTTATTAAATTACCAAAGATGACTTCTAGCTTTGATATGTTATAATTTTGTTGGTATATTAATTTAATTATTTTTTATCGCTTGAACCAGACAAGATGTAGATGTACTGCAAGCCTCCAACAGAGTAAACGGAAAAGAAAAAATAAGAAAATTTTTTCTCTATTTCTTTTCTTCTTTTGTAGCTTAATTAGTTTAAACTTTCATCATTTGGGTACAAGTGTATTCTAGTCGTTGATTTTTTTAAGCGTTTTCAAACTGTATGATTGTAAAGCATATCATGTAATTTCCTTTAAATTTAATTTGAAAACATTTTAGCAAAAAAAGAGTTCTCTCATTTTAACATTAATCATTAGCCAAGCTGGAACTAAAGTCTACTATAACATAATAAATAGGTAAATTTTCAGTGTAATGAAACTTTAATTTTTTCATCTATTAAGCTTATGATCCGTTCCATATAAAATTACTATAAAAAGCAAATATCGTTGTTACTATTATCAAAAAAAAAAAATTTAAAATAAAATCGTTGTTTTTCTTTTTGTTTGTCAACAATTAAAATACTCAATTCGTACTTATCCCTTCCGAAAGAATAACTTATTAATTTTCACAGTGTAATTAAGTTCATAAAGGAATAGGTAAACCATACTTGGTTTAAATTCGTCTATATCCATACACCTAGGAAAGTGTTGGAATTCGTCACAATTTATAAACGATTTATAAATATATTTACAAATTTAATTCTCAGAAATCGTGCAAATAATTGACTCTGAATCTAATTTACAGGTATCGAATATACATGGATAATACGCAGCAGAAGTCTGATCTGAATACGGATCGAGGTTTCTAAGCAGTCCAAGTGTCTTGCCTCTATCAGTTTCAACACGCACACAAATGGGATCAAGATAGTATATTAGTACCATAGAGATCAGATCTCTAAAACACTGCGAACGGTTCGTATCTCTTGGATTTTGAATCCAACTTTTAGTGTTACACGGCTGAGAGGAAGAATCATAATCATCTCACACTTATTCGTTTCTAAACTATATATAGAGTACATGTAAACCCTAGTCATAATAGGATTCACGTGGGTTGATAATTATTGGATTTAAAATCCAATTCTCAATTAGATTCTTTTTTTTCCGGCTAAAGAGAATTTCATTGATTGTAAAACATAGAAGATTACATCCATTTAATTACAAAAGCTTTGTTTGCTATTCTGGCCTCTTTTGCTAAGTAATCTGCTTCTATGTTGGCCTCTCTTCCTACATGTTGAAAGAGAAAATTGTCAGAGCAAGTGGTTAGGCTCTTGATATCGCCAACTATAGTTGCAATGCCTTGGATCCCTTGATTCTTCCTTAATGGCCAGTTGATCATGGCATGAAGTTGAGAATACAGAACTTTGTTGTCCCCTTGGAAAAGAATCTGGTCATAACCGAGCCTTCTCATCTGGAACATTGCTTCACGAAGGGCTAATGCCTCTGCTTCAAGCGCAGATGCTACTGGGGAAATGGCTGATGAACCTTGTAATATTGCTTGTCCATCTCTTTTATACAGGATCCATCCAATTCCTGCCCTTTCTACACTTGAAGTCCAGGAAGCATCTATTTTACAATAGTAACCATAATGAGAAGAGGGAACAATACCTTCTGAAGGTGTGTTGTGCTGTGATATGGCTTGTTCTAACACCTTCTCCTCTTGATTTGAATTTGCCTCAATCCATTGCTGCATAGCTTTGATAGCATTATTAATTATTTCTGGGATGGCACCTCTTTTGCTATCAAAAACAATGCTATTTCTGTGTTTCCAGATGTACCAGCCAATGAAAGCAGCAATTTGATAGACATGTCCTTCATAATGTGTTTTTGTTTTAAGGACTTGTTTTACATTTTCACTTAAAGATGCATCATTAATAACAAATTCTTCTTGCAATGGGGCTAGAGACCAAACTTCTTTTGAGACTTTACAGGAGAAAAGAAGATGGTTAATTGTTTCAGGATCTTCCCCACAAAGCTGACATCGATTATCTAGACAAAGTCCCCTACTTTTCAAAGAGTCATTGACAGATAATGCATTATGAAGAACTTTCCACCAAAAGTGTCGTATTTTTGGTGGGGCATTTACTTTCTAGAGATGTTTAAAACAGTCATTAGGCTGGTTTAGAGGGGGTTGAAAACCGTTATGCAGAAAATGGTATCCTGATTTCACTGTATATCCCCCATGAGAAGTATGAATCCATTCTATTGAGTCCTTTTCATCAAAATAGCTTAGTCTAATCTGTCTAATATAAGGAATATCTTCCGGATGAATTAGACTAGCTAACTTCTCTTCATCCCAAGTATTGATATGAGTCTGAATTAAGGATGAAACTGAAGTATTAACTAGATTTGTACCTGGGATGGGTCTTGGAGGTCTTGGAGGGGATACAGGCAGCCAATTGTCATTCCAAAGCTGTGTATCTTTACCATTTGCTATTGTATGTCTTATGCCTTGTCTGAGGATCGGTAGGCTCTGATGAATACTCCTCCAAACGTATGATGATCTACTTATGCATTCTGCATTCAAAAGAGATGTGTTTTTAAAATATTTTGATTTGAAAACTTTAGCAAGCAGAGAGTTTGGGTGTAGCAGAATTCTCCAAGCTTGCTTGGTAAGGAGAGCCTTATTAAAATGTTTTAAATCACTAAAACCTAGACCTCCTTCTTTTTTTGACTTTGTGATGGTATGCCAAGAGACCCATGGTATTTTCTTTTTATCTGCTGTTGTCTGCCACCAGAATTGCCTCATAGTTTGAGTCATTTGGTGAAGTAATCTATTGGGAAGCATGAAACAACTCATAGCATATGCAGGAAGAGTTGTTATGACAGCCTTTATAAGGATTTCTTTTCCTGCTGGAGAGAGCAGCTTGTTATACCAGCTGTTTATTTTTGCCTCCATTCTATTTTTCAGATATTGGAATGACAAGTTCTTATTCTGTCCTACAAGATCAGGGAGACCCAAATATTTCCTAAAACCTGTGGTATTCTCAATACCTGTTAGAAGTTTGAGTCTCTCTTTCAGGTCTGAAGGTGTCTGCTTACCAAAGGTTACAGCAGACTTTGCAAAATTGACAGATTGGCCTGAAACTCTGGCGTATGTAGAAAGTGCTTCCATCAATATCTTTACCTGATGATCTTTAGTTGGACAGAAGAGGAGACAGTCATCTGCAAAGAGCATATGTGAGATTCTTGGACCTCCTTGGCTAGCTCTAAACCCCTGAAGTTGTTTAGTAGAGCATAAATGGTGCAGAATATTAGATAGACCTTCAGAACACAAGAGGTAGAGATAGGGAGAAAGAGGATCTCCCTGACGAATGCCTCTTTGTGGGTAAATTATGGAAGTGGGAACACCATTTACTAGGACTGAGTAAGTGGCCGTAGATATACAAGTCCATATCTAGTTGTACCATTTATCAGAAAAGCCTAACATCTTCATCATGTTGATTAGGAAATGCCATTCAACTTTGTCGAAGGCTTTGGAAATATCAAGTTTTAAGGCCATGTATTTTTCCTTTCTCGATCTGGTTGTTAAAGAATGCATTAGCTCCTGAGTGATAAGAATGTTGTCAGTGATCAGTCTACCAGGGATAAAAGCAGTCTGGTTTTCTGATATGATCTCACTCAGCCAGGGCTTAAGTCTTTCAGCCAATACTTTAGAAATTAGCTTGTAAGAAATATTGTACAAGCTAATTGGTCTAAAGTCTTTAGGATCCAGAGGGTTATCTACCTTAGGAATTAAACATATCTGAGTATGGTTTATTTCTGGATCTAGATACCCTGTTTCAAAAAAGAGATTAATGTATTGAAACACACCTTGCTTTATAATATTCCAATGGTTCTTGTAAAAAGCAGCTGACAAACCATCTGATCCTGGAGCTTTTTCTGCATTCATTTGTTTGAGAGCATCATAAATTTCCTCCATTGAGACCCTTTTGGTTAGAGCATCATTCATTTCTTGTGTAACTTTCTTAAGTGCTGGTTTTACTTTCTCTAAATCATTTGCGTTGAAACAACCAGAGGAAGAAAATAGGTTTTCATAATACCTTTGAAGGATGACCTTGATATCAGACTCTTTATACTTGATAATTCCAAGCTCATCTTGCAGGCTGATGATCCTGTTTCTAATCCTTCTTTGTTGCGCGGAAGCATGAAAATATCTTGTGTTTGAGTCTCCTGCTTTAAGCCAAAGCATTCTGCTTTTATTTCTCCAATATTCTTCTTCTTGCTTCATCTGAAAGGCCAATTGGGAATTGAGAAGACCTATTTTATGAAAATCAACAGGATGCTTTTCATACTCAATGTGAATTTTAGCCTGAAGGTCTTCTATATGTTTTTGGGCATTCTGAGGGTTGAGAGCCTTCCATTCAGAAAGGGAATGTCTACATGCCTTGAGGGCAGAGGCAAAATCCTTAGGTTGCAAAGATAGACATTTTTCTTGCCAGGTCTTCTGTATTACATTGTGAACCTGCATGTTATATCTCCATCTTTGATCATATTTGAAAAATTTTCTTTCCTGTCCAAGCTCTATGATCTGTACAGACCAGAAGGGGTCGATGATCAGAACCATTCCATCTCAAGAGCTTGACATACGCAGAAGGAAACAGGGTAAACCAACTGTTATTAGCTAAGGCTCAATCAAGTCTTGACTTTACTGTTTGGTTACAACGTTTCCCCACCCAAGTAAAATGCCCATTGATGGGATTTAGATCCTGAAGCCCCAATTTATTTAGAAAAAGTTTTGAAAGGAAGAAAAGTATACTCCTGTCTCCATGCACCACCTCTCTTTTCACTATTAGAGATTATGTCATTGAAATCCCCTAGCCAAAGTCGTGGCTGATCATTGATGGAAGAAGAATCTGCAAGATCAGAGAGATATTTCCACTGTTTGTCTCTTTGAGCTTTGACTGGGTTGCCATAAATATAAGATAAAGCAAACTTTTCATTTCCATAGGATATGTACATATCAGTCTGATACATCGTAGGATGATTTACAAACTGGAGATTAACTTCCTTCTCCCAAAAGATGGCCAAACCACCACTTAAACCTCTAGGAGGCAGAACAAAAAGATTTTCATAACTAAGATCTATTGCTAGCTTATGTACAAAGTTGCCCTTATTTTTAGTTTCTGTGAGGAGCAGAACATCAGGCTTGTAGTATCTTCTGATGTTCTTCAAAATGGAAATTGTCAGGGGGCTCCCCAAGCCCTGACAATTCCAATGGAGCAGCTTCATGTTGGTGGGGGTGGTTTCGGGGTATCCACCCTCCCCTGAGATGTAAAGACACCTTCAACTTTCTGTTTTGTGGATCCTCCTTCTGTATCTCCCAAATCTTCTGTAGCTTTCCTCTTGTAGTTTTCTTTTGCTTCCATTTCAGATGACTGTTCTTTGATTACTATTCCTTTGGTTTTTTGTCCTTCTGCTCTGTTGACAATTTGCTCCATAAGCTGCCAGTGCTTTTCAGTAGCTGATTCTTCCTTTTCTATCATTACTCCTTTACCCTTAGTATCTCTATTCTTTTGTTTAGAAGATTCTGCTTCAGCTCTCATTTTTTCATGTCTTTCTCTTGTCTCTGCAGGTTCTTCAAGTTGCATCATCCTCATCTCAAAGCCCTTTTGTTCATCCATTTTAGTACAGGCTTTGGCATCATGTCTAAGGCTTCCACAGGTGGTACAGAATTTCTGGAGGCCTTGGTATCCAAACTCTAGCTCAATCTCATCACCATCGTGTAAGACATCCACATTTCGAACAAGAGAGATTGTAGAGTCTATATCAAAGTCAACTTTAAACCAGACTTCTGCTGGTTTATTGAGAGTTGGCTCGATTACTAAAGTGTCATCAACCCTGCCCAAATTAGATCCAATACTTTCTAGGAGTTCTCTCCTCCTATATTTGTTAGGCAGATTCTTAATCTTAACCCAGAATGGAATCTTTCTAAGATAAGTTGGATAAATACTGTGACTCCATTTATCTATTGCTACCATCCAACCTTTGAAAGAGTATGGAGCATTTTCTAAGACTGTTAGCATGTGATGCTCCTTTTGAAAATAGAAATTTACTGTTCCATCATCATTAATCTGCCCTTCTACTTTTCCTATAAGATTCCAAGCAACAGGAAAGTAATTGCGAATACCTGCTGGAGGCTAATAGCGAGAGTTAAGGCCTTTAACCACTAGACATAACCGGTGTTCTTTCCGGAACTTTTCCGCCGCATCCAGATGAACTTTCCAAGAGGGTTGATCAGCTCCGATTCGTAAGTTCTGTAGCGATTTCCAGAGTTCCTTTTCAGATGACATCTTGATGATTGAAATCGATTCGATTTCGAGAGCTTCGAAGAGCGATTGAGGAGAATATTACAGAGAAAACTGCAGATTTTATGACTTGAGTCGAGGATTTACCCTAATTTTTAGGGATTGCTTGATCGCTCTCGAGATCACCTTCTAGAGGGTTCGAGAGAGGACAGTTCCAATCAGATTCGAATGGCCCACGATGTATATCCTTATATACACATTATTTACTTTATATATATTATTAATTTCTTTATATATCATATATATATAGATAAGAAATTCAAAATCCAAGTAATCTAATCATATTAGATTTAATTAATTTATTAACTAATCATACGATATTAGTAATGAATTTTCCATAGATCATGAGCGGTCTCTAGCAAAACATCATGACCCGTAATATTATACGATTGTCAAACATCGACAGTATAACTTTATTTAGAGTAAAGTACAAATGATTTTAGGACATTCCTAATAATCTCCCACTTGTACTAGAATCATCTATTCCTGCAATCTCTTTGTGCAAATATCTCGATCTGACCATAAAGCAAGAAACAATGTAATCCTTATATAATCAAACCACGTTTACCGAATTCTGATTTATAGTGACTAAACAAACGATTGACATTCACCTCGTTTGAGAAAGGCCATGCATTTCTCTGTATCAAATCTTCGATAGGCCCAGAGACATCTCTCCCATTATATAGGTGGGACAAATCTCCTCTTGTTCCTTAGACACTTTGTAGTACACCCAATCAATGCCTTTATAATCACCTTTTACGGCTGACGTTTGACAAAGTCAAAGTGGACTAATCCATGTATAAAAAAACATGATGAACTCAGGTCAAAAGACTCTATAGTTGTAATGAAAAACTCTAATGTCATTCATATAACAATCTTGTAGAGTTCTCATAGCGGGTCAGTCCGATATTGTGTTCTCTAACACATATATCTATGTGATTAACTTTAACACAACATATCAATGACTCTATGAAACTTAGCCATCAACCACCTCACATACTAACAATTCATAATTAAATGTCCCTGCTTAATAACCTAACTATGGACCTCAATAATTTATGTCATTTGTTACTTATAGGGTTTCATGATCAAGTCACGTACTTGATGACCTATAAGAACGATATAAATTATTTTGGGACTATTATTCAATTATCCAATAATACAAGAAAGTAATTTCATTACTTTGAACAAAGAAAATTCTATGTTTACCTGAACATCAATTCCGGAAACAAAGCTCCCACAAAACCCAAGATCATATCTTTCAAAATCTAATATGACTTCCATACTTAGATCACTCAAGGGGTTTATCAGGAAACCGTAAACTCTTACTTCCATTAGTCCTTTAGAAATTATTTTTCCTTAGAAAAGAATTTGTCCAAGTAAAAAACAATTTGTTCTTTACTTCATCGGTGAATTATTTGAACATTTCAAAGAACCGGGTAAGTGAATTATCATATAAACATAACCATTAATGAAGTAGTAACTGTATTTGACTTTTAAAATCATTAGTTATTATACATCGCTATGTATAAGATCTAACAAATTACTAGCTCTTTCACTGGTCTTAGTAATAGAGTGTTAGTCATTTTTTTCCGGTAAACTAAGACCACATAACTCAGTAGGTTCTAAATCAAATGAGTTTAGAAAATGCATCGATATGAAATTTCCAAATGTCTCATTTACACGGTCCAAATGACAAATCCAAAATAAAACTTAGATTTCAGAAGATTCAAATGTTATAGACGATTAGACTTTGGCTGAGAACATAAGTCTCATTCTCTTATAAGACTTTATCATAAATTTTCATCACAATAAATCTAAAGCTTATTCATCTAAATTCAAATTTAAAGAAAATAATAGTCTTACTCAAGATAAATTGATAAAGAAAACCAATTAATTCTAAAGCTAGTTCTACGGAAAAAATAAAATATTCCTACAACTAATCCAGCAACTCTTGCTCAATTCCTTGGTAGGTCCATTTTATTCTTTCTCCGCAGCTCTACTTTTGTTGAGGTTTTGCAAAATTTCATAAATGTGATTCCCACAACGGGTATCCAATACCCAAAGAGTAAACTTAATTTTGTAACATTTACTTATATAACATTTTACATGGAGAAGAAGATTCAGAACTCTTCTTTTTCAGCTCCTCCAAGTACTTCTTGCAGTTTCTTTTCCAATACCCAGTACCATTACAATAATGGTACTTGTCATAACCAGAAGAACCAGGCTTAGACTTTTAAAAATGTCTAGACTTGTCAGGATTCTCAATCAAACTTGTCTTACCATATCCTTTGTCTTTACCATGTTTCTTAAACTTCTTATCCTTTTGCACCATCAGGACATTAGGATTTTTCTTCTTGATGTTTGGCTTAGCAGTCTTAAGTATTCCATGCAATTCAATCAGAGTCTTTGTCAAGTTGTTCATGTTATAGTTTATAACAAATTGATCATAACTTGACGGTAATGACTGTAGGATTATGTCAATAGTCAACTCTTGACTCATAGGGCAATCTAATTTTGCCAAGTTATTGATATAACTCATCATCTTTATGACATGTGGGCTAACTGGATTGTCATGTGACAACTTGCGTTCAATGAGAGATTTAACCGTTTTATATCTCTCAAATCGTGTTTATTCCTGAAACATCTCTTTCAGGCTTGCAATCATGTCTACCGATGACTCCACGTTCTCATACTGCTTTTGCAAGTCTGAGTTCATGGTAGCCAACATAAGACAACACACATAAACCCTGACATGCTTATCCCAAGCATTACTTTCTGCATGAGAAACATTTGACTTAGGCTTTTTAGGAAGCTCCTTTTCTAGGACATATTCCTTCTTTTATTGTTTGAGAACAATTCTCAGGTTGCGGTACCATTCAAGGAAATTCGATCCGTTGAGTATTTCCTTCTCAAGGACGGATCAAAGTGAAAAGACATTGTGGGAGCTTGACATAACTGTCAGAAAAGAACAAGAAATTTTACAATGATGTTTGGGATTTTTAAGCATTCTCAACAATTAAGAATATTCTCATTACGCTCAAAACAATTTATCCTCAAACTGAGTATAATGAACCAAGATCCATATTTCACAAAAATTCGATTGAGCTTTGGCTCATCACCCGAACGCAAACTATTTAGGTAAGCAACCACATTGCTAATTATATCCAATATAACTCTAGGTTGTGGATGACATCTTATGTCTAATCCAACCCTATGTCAATAAGCCCAAAACCGTTTTGATAGCCTAGTCAAGTAAACCAATATCTTTTCATATGGTAACCATTACCATCTGTCTCACTCATGTAATTGTGGATACCCTGCTTGGCATGCCCATCACACAACGTAACAAGCTTTACAGTTGACAAGATTGGGGAGACATAAAAATTTGATATTAATTGAGGAACTTAATTTTAATCCACTTTCATATTTTAAATTTTATATCTAATATAAATTATTAAAATTTAATTAATACATATCTAATATGGATATTTAATTAGATTATAAATAATTAAAGTAAATTAATTTAATCAAATTAAAATTAACAATTATGTAAATAATTAATTATAATTAACTCTAACATCCTAATTAAATTAGGATTAGAATTAAAAGATTGAAATTACAAGAAATTTTTCACTGAAACCAAAAACCAGTGGTTCCGTTAAAACTAAAACCAATTGATTTTCTCTAAAACCAAACCGGTGTTTTTTATAAGTTTTGTAATCCAATTTTATACTTAAAAATATATACATATATCTAATATAAATAAATAAATATAACTTCTACATATTCAATATGTAATTTTATTTGGATTATAAATAATTATTTAAATATAAATAAACTATATTAAATTCATTAAAATAAAGTCAATTTAAAATTAAAACCACAAGATATATGAAAATATGTCGTGCAAAATATTATGTAAGTTTAGAATCCCAAACAATTATAATAACCTTATATCCATAGATAAAGCATATTAAAATATAGTATATTCGTGTGAGCGTAATGACACGTAAAATGTCATCTTAAATCGAACCATTCGGTTTAAATGATGTCTGGTTAAATTAAAACCAAACGAATCAAAATAACTCAACGATGTGATATCAACTACGACATGACCGGAATTAACAATTTTTTTTTATTCCCTAGATTCAAAATTAAAATTATACACGTTGGCTTTGATACCACTGCTGGAATTCGTAACAATTTATAAATGATTTATAAATATATTTACGAATTTAATTCTCAGGAACCGTGCAAATAATTGTCTTTGAATCTAATCTACGGGTATCGAATATACCTGGAAAATATACAGGGGAAGTCTGATCTGAATATGGATCGAGGTTTCTAAGCACTCCAAGTGTCGTGCCTATATCGGTATCCATATGCACACAAATTAGATTGAAATAGCATGCTAGTACCATAGAGATCGGATCTCTAAAACATTACTAACGGTTCGTATCTCTTGGATATTGAATAACTTGTCAAACAAACTATTTTCTTCTCTCCAATTTTTTGTGTTACAGGGCTGAGAGGAAGAATCATAATCATCTCACACTTATTCGTTTCTAAACTATATATAAAGTACATGTAAACCCTAGTCATAATGGGATTCACGTGGGTGGATAATTATTGGACTTAAAATCCAATTCTCAATTAGATTCGAATGGCCCACGAGTTTATATCTTATATACACATTATTTACTTTATATATATTATTAATTTCTTTATATATCATATATATATCTATCTAACTATTAAAAAGTTGCTAATCCAGCCCTCTCCTCTATGCCACGTCACTGTTCACCAACAGCCCCACCCCTGACTGCCACGTCAGCTGCGAACACCATGTTGTTCTGGCTTAAAAACGGCAAGGTGTTTACCCCCTGCGAAAGCCAAAAACCACACGCCATCTCAACCAAACCATCAAACTGAAGCCCACCAACATTTCTTCCTAATATCACTTTCTCAGACAGGCCCATTACCGAAACAGGCCCACGAAGTCCATAGATTCTTCCCTACTCTCTCCCCTCCGCCGGAAATACACGTAGGCGACAGCAAACCCTAACCCGCCGCACACGACCTCCTCCGCATTTCATCTCCCCCTCT
>OVAN01014177.1:0-12241 GCA_900406275.1 Anastatica hierochuntica | reverse complement strand
CAACCTAAATGTGAATGAAAATTAAGCTAAAACACACTAAAATATGCATGAGATTGTATGTACATCACTAGTGTTCTTCAACTTTTCCACACTTGGTCGCCATTGTCACTACCAGTAAGCCTAAAATTTCTCTCTCGTTCAACCAAATCATAGTTTTGTATACTAACGACTACTAATAATATCTACTATAGAGAGTTGACCCGGTTGCATTTGGTTTGGTTATGTTAGGTAGATTCTAGACATCTTGGTATGTTAGATTTATTCTAAATGGTTAATTAATTTCCAATTTTTGTATTTAGTTAGTTTTAGTTAACATTGAGCATGCTTTGATATAACCATTGGATCAGATATTTTGGGTTTTTTGTTTATAGAATTATATTGGCATTGCTCAAATCTATAACTCCATCGACACGGGATAACACAAATACTTAGAATTGGTTTTTCATATTGAATTGTATTAAACAAGAATAACATATATAGAAAAAATCTAATTAAAAAAATTATAATAATTAACGTAATATAAAAAAGTCCAGACTCAATAAACGTAGTATAAAAGTAACATTTATAGAAGAAACATCCATCTAAAACCAAAGTAAACATATATGCATCAAAAGCGTACTCATAAGGTTCATAATCATCAAATCTAATCTCCTTTTTTTTTTTATGATTTATGAGTTTTTAGTTTTACCTCTGTTAAATTTATCTAGTTGAGAGTTTGTAATGAAGGAAGTTTTCCATGTTTTCAATTTTAACTTGAAATATTTTATCTATTTATAGCTTTATGAAACATATTACAAGAACTCTCCAGAATCAACAAGAAAAGTACACAATAGGACATAGTTTCAGTCAGTTTCTACTCATAGAAATGATTTTGTAGGCTTCTTTTAAAAACTTTATGACAATTTTATTGTGATCCATAACATCAGGCTAAAATATATGCTACCTTTTACTAAAACCATGTTCCGGTATACCTTTAACAAAAATCTTTCTCATATATATAATTGATTTGCAAATATCAAACAATGAATGTGAAAGGGAGTACCAATGAGACTTTGTCGAGTTCTATCTTCAACTAAAGGCTATTGCCCAAATGGAGTTGAGAAGGTTGCAAAACCATAACTTTTCTCGATAATTTCTCGTTCTTAACAATTTCTATAACCCATATATAAACCATGTTTATAAAGATTCTCCAATACATATACATATACGTTAGATATCTAATGTGCATATTTTGTTGAAAAATACATTCACAGTCACACATGTGCCTTCATTTTACTTGAGCTTCTAGTACGTAGCTCAAACATCCATACCGCTGCCCCTGCTATCATCAAAACATGTAAATCGATTTAGAGAATTAAAAAAATGTTTGGGAAATTGCTAATTGTTGTTTTTACTTGCCCCAACTGAAAGATCAATCTCATATGCTGACTTCGGGAATCAGTTAGTGCAAACATTTCAGTTTCCATCAACCAAGAATACGCTTACGTTGCGAAAATTATTTTCGACAAAGTTTCTGATAAAACACATAATCAGGTAGTTTGCCACTTTGAGTATGAGGTTTCTTTACTTGGTTTGTGTGGTGGTAGGAATATATTCTCACATGTAGTTACGACTGTTGCTGTAACATCTTTTTCACCTAAGAGTAAGATGGAGGAACCAAGAATTCTTAGCAAGTGTGAGTACCAATGTTCTGGTGATGGGTCTGGAGAATGTTCCGATTACAGAAAAATAACTATATCAAAGCATGATCAATATTTTATTTTCAACATTTTTTTTTCGAGTTTCTTGGAAAAAGGGTTTTTAAAATTGTCTTTGATTAATTATTAATGATTATAGTCTTTTATTTATTTTTAAAGTAGGTTGAGCTCATGCAGTAGTAACAACAAATGTATAAGCTTAAGGGAAAGGAAAAGCTGAGTTTTTTGACACTTATATTTATCTCTTTTAATTTGATAATAGTTAACACAAATAAATACTAGTTATTCTTTCATTTCAATTAATTTTTTTATCTGTTCATATTATATTTTAAGAGGAAACACTCATGGATGAAAAAAGCCGACATCTTAACTATCTGATATTTTCCTTATTTGTGAATATCAATGTACTCTTTTAAATATGTGAAACTAACTCATTTTCTTTTACTTTTATACACTATATGAACGGTCAAGGAAGCTCTTAAGAGCATCTAATGTGGCAAGCATAAAGATAATTGTTGACATATCCAAGGCAAAAAGAGACTGAAATCATTTTCTTATAATTGAAGAATTGTTACTTTTTCACGGTTATGAACAACCCACTAGCGTTCTTAAGCTTCTCTACAATCTTTCGCCGTTGCCACCAATACCAAACACATAACTTCTCTTTCAATAAAGGGTTGTCCCGACTTGATTTAGTTCTATTAGGTTAATTTTAAATGGTTAGTTAATATCAATGTATTGTATTTTTTTTTCTAATTAACATTGACTATGCTTTGATAGCTTTTGGATTTGATTTTGATTTTCTTTTATTTCTTCTTACACAACTGAATCGATATTGTCTGAATATCTAGTAAATTCAATTGACACGGGACAATGCAAATACTTAGAATTGAACATTCAGATCAAATTATATTAAAACAAAATAAATTTATAAAAGAATAAAAAAATTAAAAAAATTAATAAACATAATCTATCAAAGATTGAAATTCATAAATGTAAGATAAAAAATGAGTTTAGTTAATTTTCCCCAAAAATTATAGAAAACAACTTTTTATAGCAAAAACAAAAACCAAAAACCAAAGTAAACGCATATGCAATTGACCAAATAGAGCTGAGAAGGTTTGAAAATTAAAGTCTTCCTCGACATTTTCTCGTTCTCCGTAACTTATATATCCATATATGAACAATGTTTACAAGGATTCACCAGTACCTATTAGATATGAAAATTAAGTATGAACTTTTTAAATATACATATACCGTCACACATGTGCCTACGTATTTCCTCAATTTTTAAGATTTATTTTTGAGTTTCTAGGAAAAGATGATTTTTCATAATTGTATTCACTAATTAAGATTAATAGCCACTTGTTTTTTTACGTATATTGAGCTCAGCTAGCAGCAATAACAAATGGATAAAGTTAAGGGAAAAAAATGGCAATGATTTTTATATCATTTTAATATGATAATAATTAAAATAAATAAATGTTAATTATTATGTAACTTCAAATAAAATTTTCATAAGTTCATACTACTTTTTATGAAATAAACTCATAGATGGAAAAAGCCAAGTAAAGCCAACATCTTTACCATCTGATACATTGATTATTTGTGTATATATAAATGTACGCTCAGAGAGGAGCAAGTGGGCCAGTGGTTGCACCACCTCTGCATCCATCTCACGAAACCAGGGTTCGAACCCTGCACCTGCCTCTAGTGAGANAAAAAAAAAAAAAAAAAAAAAAAAAAAAAATGTACGCTCTTTTACATATGTATAAATTGATGAAACTAACTCATTTTCTTTTACTTTTTTACTTAATATGAACACTCAAGGATGCCTTTGGGAGCATCTGATGTGGCAAGCAGAGAGACAGATGATGTCTTATCCAAGGCAAGAAGATGTTGACATCATTTTTTTGGCAACTGAAGAAGGAGTTCCCTTTTCACTGTTATGAAAAACCCATCGTAGTTTTTCAGCTCCTTCATACTCTGTCATCATTACCATAATAGTGAAAAGAAAATTAAAAATTGAGAAAAATTTAGCTAGAATTAATAAAATAGTTAACATAATCTATTAAATGTCCGAATTCACAAAAGTAGGATTTTAAAAATTCTCTTAGTTAATTTCTTTAAAATATTTTTTTTTGTCAAAGAAAAACCTTTATAGAAGAAGCATCCAACAATAAATTAAAATAAACGCAAATGCATCAAAACCATGGTCAAGAAGTTCAATATCCTAAAATCCAAACTCTTCACCTTTTATGATTATGAGCTTTAAGTTTTCTTTGTTGGATTTATCTAGTTGCGAGTATGTAGAGATTGAAGAGTTTTCACTTTTTCAATTTTTAAATCAAGATATTTTCTTTGTTTTAATTTTATACATACTTACGAGACTTATAAGACATGTTATATGAGCTTTTTAGAGTCAATAAACAACTACGGAATGGAACACAAGTTCAATTGTTTTGTGCTCATAAAAATATATTTGTAATCTCCCTTAAAAAATACATGACAATCTTATTGTGATCCATAAACATCATGCCAAAATATATGTTCCCTTTTAATAGACTAGTGGTATTGTATACCTTTGATATCAATCTTTCTCATATCATTATTTTGCACATCATTAATAAAATATGTGAAAGGGAGAAAACAATTTTACAAGGCATCAATGAAACCTTTTACCTTCTACCTTCAGCTAAAAACTATTGACTAATCGGAGCTTAGAAAGATGCAAAACCACAGTCTTCCTCGACAATTCCTTGTTCTCAATAGCTTCCATAACCAGAAATTCACTCTACTAGTGTCTTTAAGATGTGTATGGTCAAAACAATTACTTATATACCATACTCTATAAGATTCGCATTCTAGATCCCTCCATTTTTGCTGTAGCTACTTTGATCATATTGATATCTACAAAACTAATTTTACAGTCCACACGTGTATAAATTTACGTGTCAAATTGAGAAAAGTAATATATAACTTTATTGATGGACTGTACCATTTGAAAGGAATGAGAGAAAAAGACCATGAGCAACCTTAAAAGACTGGTTTTAGAACAAATACACAATGCTATGATGTTATTCTCAATCTTCGAGACATCATATGAATTCAAGATTTAAGGAAGAAACATTCAAATCATATAAGTTTTTAAAGAATTATTTATAACAATAAAATGGGAAAATAATTTGATTACGATTGGAAAAATAGAAATATATAGTCTCGATAAACTCTTCATAATTTGATAATATTAGACACTGATTTTTTGGGCCAGTGGTTAAAAGTAAACACTCATACACCATGTAAGAGAAAAGATTTAAATTGACGATTTTGAACCTCACGATTGTATAGAAAAGAAAGGGCTTACAGGCTTGTGCGATGTTGTTGATAACCAACGAAATCCGTCAAGGATACCTTTTTTCTCAGCAACAATCTTTCATGCATGCATAATTTTGGTTCATCCGATGATATTTTAAGAAAAAATATATTTAGGTAAGATTTTAGTTTATTCATAATGATGACTCTTTTAACATTAATATATTTCCAGACTTGATCCTTTTATCATTGTTCGTTGATCATAAGCAGATAAACAATAAGGATGTATGTAGATATATTGATAAGAAAGATCGACATATTGCTAACCATTACAAAGCGCAACAATATTGGCCACAAGATGAAATTTTTAAAAATCTACAAGGGCATAACTAAAGAAAGTCACGGGAACGCAAAAGTCAATGGTAACATTTTATACTATATGATTGTGATAAAACACAATAAGCTAGTTGTGGAAAAGTTGTTAACAATTTGTTTGTCAAAATATCACAAATATAGAATGTGATGTTAATAATCATGTTGGATGATGATGTTGGTAGTAGGTGCATAGTTTGTCAACAACTGTTACTCTCAGCGACCCCCTACCTCTTATAAAATACATGTACAGGGTGAGAATAAACAATCATCCAAAATCCAAAAATGAAATAAAGAAGAAGAAAAACTTAAGGGGGAGTGTGTGAGAAAAGAGAGAGTCTTATTTGTAAGAAATTAAGTGTAACATTTTTTAGTGTAATTGGGTTAGATGTGAATTGATAGCGTTAATTTCTTCGATTAACAATAAAAGATTTATAATAGATTTACATATGTAGACAAAATTGGCCGAACTCTGCTAACAAATCGTATGTGCTTTATCGTTCTCATACACATGATTTATAACAAATTTAAAATTATTTCTTAACAACTTATACCATAGACAGAGTTGTCGTGATTTCAATCAAATTTTGTGCGGGGTTGCTATTTACATAAATAGTGAATTTGTTAATGGTAAAAATGTGTCGGCAAAATCAGTTTGTCGAAGAGGTGTTCTAATACAAAATTGTTCATAAAATAATCAGAAACTATGGAAGGCAAAGATTATTCAACACACAGTATCGAAAATTTTGACGTAAATAATATACATGTTAGAAAATGCTAATCGAAGATCATATGTACGAAAATAAGTTTCATCAACCACTGAGTAAGAAGCCTAAGAACATGGATCATGCAGAGTGAGATCTCCTTGACAGAAAAGCTCAAAGGGTTATCGGGTTAACACTGTAGAAAAATGTTGCTCACATCATTGTAAATGAGAAGAATACAGAAGGTATCATGAAAATTCTCTCGGATATGTATGAAAAACATTCAAAAAATAATAAGATGTTTCTCATGAAGATGCTCTACCACTTGAAAATGGAAGAAGGTGGCCTTGCGGCAGCACATATGAACGAGTTCAACACGGTTGTCATTATCACCCGTTGAAATCAAGTTTGATGATGAAGTGTGAGCTGACGTGTGGGGTTTTTACGTGCTTTAACTAGAATATTCAATTGAGAAAAGATCATCTTCTTTTATCTTTCGGTCTTTTTAGAGTCTTTTTAGAGTCTTTTGCTCTTCTTTAGTGTTTACATATATTACAAGTTCATTTCATAGGAAAGAACACAATTAGGCGATATTTTGGAGCTTAAAATGCATTGGATCTATCGATCTAGTGCATGCAGTGTGGAACGGATCAGTCGAATCATTTCCTTGGATCTACTAATCCCATTCAATTTGTGAAATCAAGTTATCCAAATCAGATATGAACCAAGAGAAGACACGTTTTATTGAACCATAAATTTTGTAAAAGAATCCAAACTCGTGTTTTAGGTTTTTTTATGCTATTTTTGAGTTTTGTAAGCAACCTTTGAACTATGTAATCCCGAGAAAAAAAATTCATACATGTACTTTGGAGAAGAATTATGAACCTGCTATTTATTTGAATTACAATTGCATCATATTTTCTCTTTAAATCTCTCGTGAATGTTCTTTGAATATGTATGAGTATTTCCTTTTTCGGGTTTAGGATTATCATTAGGAGATTTCATGATTTATTGATGTAGTATTGTTAGATTAGGGATTAACATCATGGATCTTTGTTTATCATTGTTTTTAATGTTGAAATTAGCTTGATCACCTAGATTATGTTATTAGGTTGTTTAAGTTAAATGCCTAAAAGAATGTTCGATGAGGAAATTATCTTAGGCCAATGGAAATTGATATTTAAGAAATTTGTGAACATATCAAACCTAATTAGAATGCACGTTTAAGATCTGGATCTCAATGAAAGCTAGTGTTTAGGATTCTACAATATAGAGAGTTGATACTACGGAAGTAGGTTAATTCTACATAAGTGATTTGAATGCAAGACTGTTTTAAAATTATTTTCCCTAATTAACAATTCAGTTCAAAAATTAAATGATTTTCTTGAGAATAATATGCGCCCAACGCTTTTCCTGATTGATTTATCCCCATCAAATTTGTTCCTTATGCTTTGTTCGCTCACTTTATTTTCTTGCTCTCATTTTTGTTCCATCATAACTTTCTCTTTTAGCCTTAGCCCGTAGTTGATTTATTCTATCTACGTGTGCTCAATAGTATATGTGGATTAATCCTCCTTATGCTATTATGAGTTCAATTGTGCACTTGCATATAAATATCAAGTGAAACCTAAGCCTATCAAGGTTCTGGCGCCGTTGTCGGGGGACCATTGGTCATCCTAGAGCGTTGGGTCATAGCACGTCTAAGGCATTCTTTTTTACTTTATATAATTTTTTTTCTCTTCGTTTGTGTGCTTTCATGTGTATGAACAAATCTCATACTAGGAGCCAAGGATCAAGCAATATACTACCATTTGAACATAAACTTGATTGCCTAGAGAGATAGAAGAACAGGGAGAAACAACTTGAAGCCAATTTGGATACCGAGTTTGAGGTTGAAATGGGTGACAACATGAATAATCTTTAAATTTAGGAAAATCCTTAGCTTTAAGATGGCCATCAGCAAGATACTGCAGTTGTGGGAAGCCAAGTGTGAATTCGCCCCTACCGAGGTTAACTCTTGTGCTCTACGACACTCTTGAGGTTTTCTATGTGTATCTTGCAGCGATTCGTCCACCTCCAATTGAGAGGAGAGATTTGTAGATCAAGACTAGTCTCATCAACTTGGTGCATTAAAATTGTTGCATGGGTTGCCAACTGAAACCCAATGCACAATCTAGAGAGGTTCAAAGCCATATGTACTACTATTCAGTATAATGGAGGGGGGGTGTGTGCCTGAAGATGATTTAAGATGCTAGCTTTTACGCTTTACTTTGATGGATAAGTCTACTAGATGGTTGAACTCTCTCACAATGAATCTCTTACTACCTGGGAAGAGACCAAGACTACGTTTCTGAGACACTTCTTCACCAAATCCAGGTTTACTTTCCTGAGAAACAAAATTGCAAGCTTTCGGTAGATGGGGACGGAGAGTTTCTATGGAGTTTGGGAAAGATTCAGAGACCACACTGTAGACTGTTAACATCACGGGTATACCAATGTGAATTTGCTGAACATCTTCTACAATGGAGTTGATGAGAGGCACCAGAACGTTATGGATACAACTAGCAATGATGATTTTATGACCAAGAAATTGGAAGAAGCATACACTCTGATCAAAAACATGACAGCCAATCAGGCAAATTTCATGTCAGAGTATGACCATGGTAGAAGAACCTCATCAGTCGATACTAAGAGAATTGATTATTTACACGTGAAGCTTGATGAGTTGATGCAAAGGCATCTAAAAGAAGTACATTATGTAGGGAGCAGAATGTGAGCAGATGCTCCAAGAGCATAATGTTGGGCAGATGTATAAAGAGTTTGTTACTGCAATGATAGCCAAGCTGCTGTGAGTTACATTGGAGACCGAGAAAACTATGGGAACAAAGGTTACAAAAAAAAAATAGTTCTAGAACAAGCTTTTTTAGTAGACTGAGAAGGTCTACAGTCCACGATATCAGAGTAAGAACCAGACTCAGGCAAACAACTTTGGGACCAATGGTTTCCAGCAGAAGCAAAAATATTGGAATTTCAAGAGCAACGATCAATCCGAGTATCAGAACCACAATCAGGGAGTTGTATCTTCATCCTCCTAGGAAAATGAGTTAAAGAAAATGATGAAATAATTGCTAGAGAGTTAAACAAAAACAGTTGCAAATACAATTAGAAAGTTGATAGCATGTATAGTGATCTCAATGGGAAGTTTGAAGCGTTTCATACTCACATGAATTTTCTGGAAACACAGGTTACTCAGACATCTGCAGAGAATAGAGCCAAAACAGGTATCTGACCAGGGAAACCGGAAAAGAGCCGAAAAGAGTATTGCAATGCAATTACGTTATAAATTTGAAAAACGATTGAGAATCCTCATCAGGATTCAATCGATCGATCCAGTGTGGACAGTGAGGAATAGATTGGTCGATCCACACCACACAGATCGACTGATCAAGTGCATGACGAACAAACTATGATTTTAGAACTTGTTAAGAATCCCACAGAGGCTCAAAATGAGTATGTATCCCCCAACCTTATGTTCGTAAGGACTCATACCCTTCCAAACCTCGACAGAAGGTTAAGGAGCGCAAATATGAAAAGTTGAAGAATTTCGTAGACAAGTTACATTTTCGGTTAACTTTTTTGAAGCAATCAAGATGGTACCATCTATGAAGAGGTACATGAAAGTGATTCTCTATGATAAATTGACCTTGGAAAAAGGATTCTTTATGCTTATTGCTGAGTGTAGTGTGATTCTTCAGAACATCGCACCTGAGAAACGAGAAGATCATGAACCTTTTGTTCTGTCGTGCTGTATTGGGTCTCTTACCTTTGAGAGATTTCTGTGTGATTTGGGATATGGAGTTAGTGTGACGTCACTGTCTGTATAGCACAGGTTGATCATAGTTAACTACAAGCCCACCAAGATGTCTTTGGTACTTGCTGATATATCAATTTGATGACCAGTTGGTGTTATGTACAACATCCTTGTTGGTGTTGGATAAGGCTATGTGTATATTGATTTCGTAGTCTTGGAGCTCGAGGAGGAACCCAAGGATCCCATTATCTTAGGTAGACCTTTCTTGCTCACTGCTAGAACAGTGATTGATGTGCAGAATGGTCATATTGATTTGAAACTTGGGAAGTTGACAATGTGTTTCATCATTGAGAAGTCTATGAAGAAGCCCACCATTGATGGACATACTTTTTTGGTAGACAAATTGACAGACATGATAGAGGAATCCAGAAAAGAATTGTAAATTGAGGATCCACTACGTGTTGTCTTGGCTCAGATAGACAGCAAGTACGGATTCCTGAGTGACGAGACATCCGGGGTTGTCGCATTGTTGGATTAGTCACTAACTATTGAGAAACATATCGCTTTTATCAAGCTCGACGAGGTTCCTACGATTTCTTCTAATCTTGTTACGACTTTGGAGCCATATTAGAGCAAGTTGAATGCTTTAAAGCTAGATCTCAAACCATTGCCAGCCGGATTAAGGTATGTTTTCTTGGGTCCTAAATTAGACATATCCTATGATTATTAACGCTAATCTGAATAATGCTGAGACCGCTTTGCTTCTTTCAAAATTGTGAAAGTATAGAAAAGTATTAGGGTACTATTTAGATGATATCACATGTATTTCCCCAAATTTATGTACACATAGGATCCACTGAGAGGACAAAACCAATAATTCCACTGAACACCAACAGAGACTCGATCCAAAGCTGATGGAAGTTGTCAAGATGGAGATTCTCAAACTTTTGGGTTCATATGTGATTTATCTCATCTCTGACAGCACCTAAGTGAGCTTGGTTCATGTGGTTCCAAAGAAGGATGAAAAAATTGTCATCACCAGTGAGAAAAACGAGATCATTCCCACCAGCTATCACATGCCATATAATGTGTATTGACTACAAAAAGCTAAATTTTACCACTCGAAGGGATCACTTTCCTCTCCGTTTTTTTGATCAAGTGCTTGAGAGACTTGCTAATCATCCTTACTACTATTTTTTTGATGCATACTCATGTTTCTTTCAGATTCCTATCCATATGGAAGATCAGGAAAAGACGACGTTCACGTGTCCAAATGGGCTATATGCTTTCCGGCTGATGCCTTTTGGATTCTGCAATGCACCAACCACTTTCCAAAGATGCATGATGTCCATCTTCACGTACTTGATTGAAGACATCATGGAGATTTTTGTGAATGATTTTTCTGTCTACAGTTCATTGTTTTCTAACTATTTATCTAACCTTTGCAGAGTATTGTTACGACGCGAGGAGAAGCATTTGGTGCTCAACTGGGAGAAGTACCATTTCATGGTGCAAGAAGGTATCGTTTTGGGGCACAAGATCTCTGAGAGAGGGATCGAGGTAGATAAGGCCAAGATCAAAGTCATCACAAGTCTACTACCTCCTATTACGGTAAAAGATATTCTAAATTTTATAGGACATGCAATTTTTATAGGAGATTCACCAGGTATTTCTCCAAGATTATCAGACCTTTGACCTATCTTCTCTGCAAGGACATTGATGTGTCAATATTTTAGTATGTTTTTAGTACATTTTTCATTCAAGATCTGTGATTTTTAGTATGTATTCGGATTGTTTTGGCGTTGTTTTGTGTTCTTTGTTGTTTTTACAAGATCCGAGCTTGAATGTGCGAAAAGCAAGCAATTTGGATGGATTTCAAGCCTCGAAGGAAGTGTTCGTGCAAAGCTGGAAAATACCCAGATTTTTTGACACAGATCGACTGATCCAGGGACATGGATCGATCGATCCTTGTCCCGAATTGCGGACATATTTTACGAAGAACCAGACTGAACTTATTTCGAATAAGATTTCACCTAAAAGACCTAGACTCGAGTTTTTCCTTTCATTATGCAATTTTTCTGACTTTGAGAGAGCTTTGAGAGAGTTTGCAACCTAGGGAGAAGAAGCTCTTTGTTCTTAGATCGAGAAGTCTTTGGAACCCTATTTTTACTCTTGTTTTTGGTTAATACAACGATGTCTCTCTCTGATTTGATTTGTGTTGATTCTCTGAATATGTGTGAGTAGTTTAATCGTTGGGTTTAGGGTTCTCACAGAGGGTATTTATGATTTGTTGGTATAGAATTGAATGATTAGGGATATTATCTAATGGATCTTCATCTATGGTT
>OVAN01014176.1:1313-12241 GCA_900406275.1 Anastatica hierochuntica | reverse complement strand
ATATCATCTTAGAATTATCTAGATAATTAGTATAAAATAATCTAGATACTTATAATAAAATATTAATAGAATTTTCAAGATTTAGGATTATAATATTTTAGATATTTTGTAATTTGGAGACTAGAAATACCTCCTCTCCCTCTCATTTGTAACCATCCAAAAAATAAGAAATCCTCTTCCAAAACTCCTAAACACTTTCTCCATCACTTTTAAAATACTCTCTCTTCTTTCCAACATCATGTATATTATTATATTACATAAACGGATATATACCAAGTTATATTTTTAAATAATTGGATTCTCTCTCTTCTCTTCTTTCCAACATCATGTAATATAATTATTTTAAAAGTTATGGATTTATTTTAAATTTGAAAAAAAATTATATTTAAATTTTCTGAAAATTGATGATTTTAAATTGTGTTGGTTTATAATTTTGATAGTATTTAAGTGAAAAGAATATTAGAATATTCTAATATGTTTGTTGGAATATGTAAATGAGTAATTAGAGTTATTTTAATTTATTAGATACATTTAATAAAATTTTAAAATATATTTATTTTAAAAAAATCACACATAGAAAGATTTATATCTTACCTTTTAATAAGATAGATATCTCCGTTCGAACTCAGATGATATTAATCATGAAGTAAATGAGTTAGCTCATTAATTAACACTTCAATATAATAATAAATAAGTTTGACTAAAAATAAACATAATGAAATTGAGGACATTAGCGGTAAAAAATTAGAAAATTAGAAAAATGAGACATTCTCAAATTAGATTTATCACAATAAGATTTTGAATTATAATTTTGTCACAATAAGATTTTAATTTTGTTAAATCCGATTATACCTTATAATTAATAAATTATGATTTAATTAAAATCTTTTTTCTATTTATTTAATTTGAAAAAGGAAATTAAGTAAAAATAAAAAATAAAAGACGATGACTTTGTTTTTCTTCTTCTTCTCTCTGTCATCATATTCGCGCACTTGGCTTCACAAGAACAATGGCTAAAATGACAGTATCAGTTCCATCTCGTCCTCGTCTTCATTCTCCGTTCATTCACCGTCCCATCAAATTCACTCCTGCGAGAAATCTCTGGTTGCCGGCAACATCTTGATAAACCGGTGGTTCCTCTAAAAAAAATAGTTCTCTCGATTCAACGGGCCGAGTTCTTATGAGCAAATCAGGTTGAGAACTTGGGGTTTGTTGGATTACGTGAGAATTGGTTCCTTTTGTACGACTTCCTCTTCTGCAGATTATGTCTGAATCGTCCGATCCAAGTTTCGAGTGTATTGGTCGGGATTCTTCTTCGAAAACTTTATAACGATTTGAATACGCCACAGAAGATGGAGATCTTTGGTTATATATAAACTCTTATTTAATTCCTTTTGCAAGATTAAAACGTTAACGTTGTTTTCTTTTCAATGGCTTGTACTCTAACTCATCTTTATCAATGGAGCACTAGACATATACGATAAGGCCATGTAAGTTAATCTGGTCGCATATGACATTTTCTTCCTTTTGTTGTTTATATGATTCTAAAGTGTTCTCAACGTTTTGTTTGATTATATAATAATGTCACTTTTGTTTTAAACTGTTTATAGGATTTCTTTGATCACTGATTAAATAAAGATTAAACGAATTGAATTCTCTTGCTACAAAGCTGGTTTTATATAATATTACGTCCGTTGAATGAGCCCTCAAATTAGCCTTTTTCATTGTTGACTTTATGAATTGAGTTGTCGAAATGTCTATGCATTGATAATCTAGTCATGTTTGTTCATCATCGTAAACAATTCGTATACTATACAAGAAGAAGACGAGATGTTGATAAATAACTTCCATAAATTGCATTGCAGTTCCAGTATCATACGATCTTGTTTACGGTGGCAACACGATTTAATATTCACAACAAGATTAGAACCATGTTGAAAAGATGATGAAGAAACCAAAAACGAAAAAACACAATATTGTGGGAGAGAGACGATAAAATTGAAGAAATATTGTTAGAGAAGATATTATTTTCGACTTAGGTGTATTAAAGAAAAATTTAGGAAAGTAAATGATGAAACAAAATTATTACAATATGGAAATTTTCTTTTTTTCGTTATTTAGTTAGAATACGTTTTCTAAATAGGGTAGAACAATGTGTAGTGGGTAGAAAACCTAATCTGCATAACGCTTTACATTTAGGAAAAACCAGAATACGTATTAACGTACGAAGTAGATCAAAGAGTAATCAGTAGAATATATATTCTAGCGTCTGGTAGACCAAAAATATATATACCATCAAACGTACTCTACCGAAATTAGAATATATAAGAAATTTTTGTTTACGTTATATACCAAAGGTAAATCACTGTACAATACTTAGTATACAATTTCTAAACTAAGTAGATGACCAGAATGAGTATTCTGTGCTTAGCTAGTATATTAAATAAAATATTATTTACCCATTTGTTTTTTATAAAAAAATACCTAAGTGGTCTTACTTATGTTTCTAATAGTTTACATATTTTTCAAGTTTTTTAAAATTTAAATTACTATTTTTTTCATTTTGTAGGGGTATGACATGTCAAAAATGACCAAAATTGTCGAAAGTCCTATTTGGACAAATCCAAATTGAAAGTGTCCCATTTTTCTAATTCTCCCGTAAAAAATACCATTGAGAAGTTTAAAGTAAGAAAAACAATATAATACTAAACAATATATCATAGATATTTTAAATTATTAAAAAAGTCTCTTTATTGACCTCTAATACAGTCGATATATATACAAACGTGTATCGTAGAACAGATTGACTTAGGACTCCTAATAATATGAACAACCATATACTTACATATGTATCTAAACTTATGTAGTAATTACCTCATTATTTCCCCTCAAATTGGGAGTACGTGGTTTAGTAAAGTTCTGTATTCCCAACTTGGACAACAGTTATTCAACGAGTGGACATGATATTGCTTTAGTGAAAATGTCAGCCTACTGATTTTTCGATGTAACATGCTCTGCAGTGAGTAGTTTAGATGTCACAGCCTCACGAACATGATGACAATCATTTTTAATGTGTTTAGTACGCTCATGAAAACCAGGTTGACTGCCATATGAATAGCATATTTGCTATCGCAAAATAGCCTCATTGGAGAGTAGTGAGACACACCGAAGGATTCCAACAACTCTTTTATCCATTTCAACACTTTGAGAGCATTAAACATTTTGTAATATTATGCTTCAGCTGAAGATAACACGACTATTTATTGCTTCTTTGCCTTCGAAGAAATCGGAGAGTCCCCGAGAAAGACTATATGGGCGCTGAGAGAAGATCGAGTGAGAAGACAAGAGGCCCAATCAAAGTCACAATAAGCACTAATTTGTAGATTGTCGTTTGCAGTAAGCAATATTCCTTGTCCCGGACATCCTTTGAGATAACGTACAACTTGCAGAGCAGTATTCCCGTGAGGTAGAAGTGGTTTCTGCATGAATTGTGAAAGTATATGAACTATATAACCAAGTTCAAGTTGTGTATTTGTCAAGTAAATAAGACGGCCGACAAGTCGTCTATACTGTTGGGCGTTAGCTAGGGGGCCTTCTGTTAAGGCCAACTTGTGATTCAACCTAACCGGAACTGGGGACGACTTGGCTCCTAGCATACCAGCCTCAACAATAATATCTAGAGCGTATTTCTGTTGAGACAAAAAGAAACCAAAATCACTGCGTGCAACTTCAAAACCAAGAAAGTACTTGAGTTTGCCAAGGTCTTTCATATGAAAATAGCGGTGTAGATAGTCTTTAAATTCTTGTAGAACCATCAATCATTGCAAACAATGACGAAGTCATCCACATAGGCAAAAACATGGAGACAAACTTTCCCACGTACCTTGGACAAAATAGAATAGTCGGCATATTCTTGAGAGAAGCCAAATTGTTTTAGTGCATATGCGAGCTTCGAAAACCAACATCTGGGAGCTTGACGAAGACCATACAAAGATTTTTTCAAACGACAAACCTTGGTTGGATCAGGAGCAGAAAAACCTTTTGACAATGTCATGTAAACTTCTCCGTCAAGGTCTCCATGTAAGAAAGCGTTATGTACATCCATTTGGTGTACTTACCATTTCTTTGCTGCAACTACGTTAAGAAGAAAGTGTACCATTGTAAGTTTTGCGACAAAAGCAAATGTTTCGTTAAAATCCTCACCCTCTGTTTGATTATTGCCAAGAATAACTAATCACACTTTATGTCTTTCTAGTGTTCCATCAGATCTATATTTGTTCTTGAATATCCATTTGTTGCCAAGAGCTTTCTTCACAAGAGGAAGATCAATGATATCCCAAGTTTGATTGATTTCAAACGCTTCAACTTCATTAGACACAACATTTCACCGAACTTTTTGTTGAGCAACCTCATGATAGGATCGTGGTTCATCATTAGTTAGTAGAGCCGCCATATATGCTTTATGAGGAGCTGAAAAATCTCATTAGTAACATAGCAAGATATAAGATATGGTGTGTTACTTGAGGACGTTTGTGAAGGATCAAGATCGGAGGGGAGTTGAACGTGAGGAGGGTCATTAGTTTGAGCAGAGTATGTGACATAATTTTTTAACAGAACATAAGTTGTTTTGTGGCAGTGTCCTTGACCGAGAATCTATGGCAAACCAGGTGGCGGAGGAGCTTTATCTTCTGCGGTGGTCACATGTTGCGAAGATGATGCATATGTGTCTTTGGGAGAAGAAAACATTCGCTCAGTGTCAACTCCAGATGAAGGTGTATCAACATATGAGAATTCTGGATGATTCGAGGGCATCTCTGTTTTGTCCAAAACTGGTTCTGTTGTAGGAGACGGAACCATGAGGTCGTGAGAAGGAGCAGTGGTTATAGCGTCAGTGGGAGTAGCGACTGTTTCACTGACAGGAGACGAAGATGATTATGTAGGAGGTGGATTCGATAACGTCGCACGTGGTAGTGGCGGAGAAGTACTCCCCCTTAATTCTATGATTGGTTGTAGCTATTCATCAATGGAGGAATCATAAAAATGTATTAGTAGTGTCACATAATGTTCACTGTCAAGACCCAGAAAAGTTTATTCTGAGAAAACGACTTCTCTACTTGAGAAAAATTCATTGAGCTCAATACCGTAGAGTAACCAAGCCTTTTCCCATATGGATAGCCGACAAATAAACATCCCCTGCTACTAATCCCAAACTTGTCTTTGTCGCGAGGTTGCCAGTGTGCGAAAGAAAGGCAACCGAAGACTCGTAAGTGAGTATAATTAGGTACCTTTCCAAAGAAAAACTCGTAAGGAGTCTTTCTACCGAGCACCTAGGATGGAGTATGATTTATCAGATGTGTAGCCGAGAGTATGCTCTCTCCCCAAAATTTGACTGGAAGCCAAGTCTGGAATAAATACTCACGAGCTCATTTAGAATATGACAGTGTTTCCTTTCAACACGGTCGTTCTGCTGTGGTGTATC
Source organism: Anastatica hierochuntica (assembly GCA_900406275.1). Classification (NCBI taxonomy): domain Eukaryota; kingdom Viridiplantae; phylum Streptophyta; class Magnoliopsida; order Brassicales; family Brassicaceae; genus Anastatica; species Anastatica hierochuntica. Next base: position 6,762 of record OVAN01014176.1, on the reverse strand, counting down.
TACGCAAGACGTTTGATGTTCCCCCGTTTTTCCTGAAGTAAGAAGATAGAACTATAGAACCTTTAGGATTCATGATTTAAGGACTCAAGGTTTTAGAACAAAACTCTTCTTATTGCTTTAGAAAAATAACTCAAAAACTAAAGCTCAAGATCTCTCTAAAACTCATAAGTTGTATCACGCATTGATACCTCCTTATATGGAAACCTAAAACAATTTTCTAATCCTATTAGAATAACTTAAGATATATATTTAGATAACTCCTAAATATTTCTACTAAATCCTAATATCTCTAGGACTTACCACTTTATAGGATTAGGGTAGCTTGAGGCTTAAGTTACATTCAAGCTTAAATTCTATCTTCTCTTGAGGCTTAAGTAACACTTACCACTTAAGCTTGAATTCTTCTCTTGCTAGATCTTGAATGCCAATGAAATCTCTCATCTATTTGAACTTAACTCTTCCAAGTGTTTTTGTTAGGATATCAACCTTCTGTTTAGTTCCTGGAACATGTTCTATCTCAACTTGTTCATTCTCGACACATTCTCTGATAAAATGATATCTCCTGTGTATGTGCTTACTTCAGCCATGAAATACTGGATTCTTAGTGAGTGCTATCGCAGATTTGTTATCAATATAGATTGTTACTTTCTCACATCTCTTTCCAACGACTTCACTTAGAAGTTCCTGCAACCATATAGCTTGTTTTGCTGCCTCTGTAGCTGCCATGAACTTTGCTTCACACGAAGATAACTCCACACTTTCCTGCTTCTGTGAGCACCAAGTAATTGGACATTCATCCAAGTAAACTATGTGCCTGGTTGTACTACCATCATCAACGTCCACATTATGTGAATTATCGATATACCCCATCAAACCTATCTTGTTTGTGCGCTTGAAAATGAGTCCACAGAAGAGTGTTCCACGCAAATACCTTAATACATGTTTTAAAGCGGCTCTGTGAGACTTTTTGGGCTTGAGCATGTAACGACTTAGCACCCCAAGCTAAAAGACATATCCGGACGTGTATGAAGAAGATACCGCAAGCATCCAATACTCCTCATATAGCTCTTTTCATCGATTGCCTTTTCCTTAGGAGTTTTGGATAACTTGAGATTCATCTCCATCGGTACATGTGAGGGGTTACAACCATCCATTCCAGACTCTTCAAGGATCTTTAGAGCATATCTTTCTTGTTTTAAAGTGATACCATCTTCGTTCTGTGAATACCAAGGTAATATGTTAACTTTCTTAAGTCACTCATCTCGAACTTAGCTGCTATCTCTTCCTTGAAACCGCTAATCATCTTTAGACTAGATCCCGTAACTAGTAAATCATCCACATATACTGCCACGACAAGCAAATGCTCTCTCTCTCTCTCGCCTTTGATACAATGGTGGCTCTTTAGAACTCCTTGTGAACTTGAAATCCTTAAGTATCTTGTTTAACTTCTCATTCTAAGCTCTAGGAGTTTGTCTCAATCCATAAAGGGCTTTAGACAATTTTTAAACCTTATCTTCTTTCCCTTTAACCAGAAACCCTTCAGGTTGGGTAACATATATCTCCTCTTTTAGTTCTCCATGAAGGAATGTCGTTTTTACATCTAAGTGATGTACTTCTCATCCTCTTGAAGTTGCGATTGTGATGATAATTCGGCTTGTTTCAATTCACACAACAGAGGCAAAGAATTCGTCAAAGTCTACTCCATGCCTTTGTACATAGCCTTTTGCAACTAACCTTACCTTGTACTTGTTCATACTTCTGTCAAGATTACACTTAATCTTAAAAACCCATTTTAATCCAATTGCTTTTGCTCCGGCAGGGAGATTGACTAAATCCCATGTTCTATTTTTCTCAATCGACAATAGCTCATCCTCACAAGTTTCTACCCACACCTTTAGTTCTTTTGCTTCTTCAAAGTTCCATGGCTAGTCATTTACTATGACCAGAAGCCGTTCATGCTATATTTCAGACAAGAGAACCTAGTCACTTGGATATTCAAGTCTATCTTCTCAGTGTTTTAATCGTCAACCCAGTCTCTTCTTCGATTGACAACTTGACTTTCTTCAATTTTTCAAATGCATCACTCTTCTCCTTCAAGAGAATTGTCCACATATAGCATGATTGATAATCAATTATCACAAAGACATATCGGTTTTGTCCAATTTTCGGAGGTGTGATCGGTCCACGTAAGTCTCCGTGTAACAGTTCAAGCTTATGTGATGCTTGAAAGAATGTGGATTTTGGGAAAGATTGCCTTGCTTGTTTTCCAAGTAAACACGAAACACAAGTCTTCTTCTTAATGTCGACTCTTGGTACTCCAGCAACTAATTCTTTATCGAGCATTAGCTTCATGTTGGTAAAGTTGACATGCCCCGACCTCGCATGCCATTTCATTTAATCGTTCAAGGCTTTTGCTTGCAGAAACTTCACACTTTCGACGTCAAGATGTACCTTGTAGAGACGTTTCTAGCTCTGGTAGTCTTCAAACTCTCCACCTGCCGGATCATCTCTATCAACCGTCTCGCCGCACCTTCTTCCCAGATCCCCATAGTCTTCGGCGAGTGAAGGACGAAGGACCTTTCCACTATCTGCACGACGTCAATGCATCTTTCTGGATGATGAACGCCTGTGTCGCTGCTGCGCCTCAACGCATTTTGGGGAGAACCAGCTAGCTCTGGGCTAAATGGAAGTAGACCAAGTAGTTTCATAGGAAGAAATGTGAAAGTAGCTTGTAGTTGTTCAAGGAACGCCTCTGATTCTGCTCGTATCTTATCATAGAATCCAAGAAGTCTACCACCCCTGAAAGACTAAAAGAAATTGGCGGAGTGTTGGAGTATTACTATTGATCGGTCATGTCATATAGGCCTGAGTCGGACATCAATTTGCTTTGATTATAGAACTAGCACTTCTTGCTTCATTCTAACTTTGCAACCTGCTTCAGTAGCTTGTTCCAAACTTAGGATATTTCTTTTAAAGTTCGGAATAAAGTATACATTAGACAAGACTTTCTTTACTCCATTGTCGAGCATGAAACGAATGGATCCTTTTCCTCTTACATCTATGCATGAATCATCTCCAAATCGTACCATTTTCGTGACCTTTTCATCGAGGTAGAAGAAGTATGAGCGATTCCCGATCATTTGGTTATTGGATCCAGTATCTAAGTACTAGATATCACTTCTTTCATAGTCTATGTCAAGCATATTTGGGTTCACCTTATCTTCGTTGAGATGCACCAATTCGTGCATCAGTAAATCATCTGCATCATATGTATCATCATCTTTGTTCTCAAGAGTTTCTTGGAGTTTAAGTAGCCTGTCAGGGCAGTTAGATGCATAATGCCCCGTCTAATCGCATTTGTAACACATTACTTTGGATGTATCTCTTTCTTGTCTGTTTCGATAGCGTTCTCGGCCTCTGCTTCCTCCTTGTCCTCTGCCACGACCTCGACTAGCCTCTTGGTACACACTTCTGCCGTTGGGTTCATGATACGAATGATTAGTATCCGAGTAAGTGTACAACAATTTCCCTTGATCATCTTGTTTATCCTTTGCATCTTATATTCTCTCTTCATAGGTTTTCATTCTGCCAATTATATCCTCAAAGCTGGTTCTGTTTCAATCGAGAACCTGTTCTAGAGTCGCAGTAATATGGATGAACCTCTTACGTGGTAAGCTTTTAAGAAACTTGTTAACGAGCTTAGGCTCTTCAACAACCTCTCCTAATGCAGCTGCTCTTGATGTTATCTCAGAGAGCTTTCCGAAAAATCGTCAGTTTTGTCAATGTCTTTCATACTTAGTCTATCAAACTTGGCCATGAGAGTTTAGAGTCTGGCTTCCTTCACCCTATCAGCTCCTACTTGCCTCGTTTTTATAGCAACCCATACCGATTTTGAAGTATTAAGGTCTCCTACTTGTAATACCATCACTTCCTGGATTGAATTGAAATAGCAAAGGAATTGTCATATCATTCTTCTCTTCATCTTTGGTTCCAAGATCAATGGTTTCCCACACTTTATGCACCTTGAGAGCTACCTTCATACGCATTCACCACACCGTGTAATTGGTGATATTAACCATTAGACACTTTATCGATGAAGGTCCAACTTCTTTTGATTTAACTGTTTCCTCTTTGTCATCTTTCTCAAACATAGTTTTAGTTTAGGATTTTGTCAACTCAACCTCCTGTTGATGATGGTCGATGTGTCTCGAGTGTTTACGGTTTTGATCTTCAACACAACTTTGTTGAGGATCGAACATGTCACGTTAATCTTTAAGGCTCTGATACCAAATATAGAACCTTTAGGATTCATGATTTAAGGACTCAAGGTTTTAGAACGAAACTCTTCTTATTGCTTTAGAAAAATAACTCAAAAACTAAAGCTCAAGATCTCTCTAAAATTCATAAGTTGTATCACACATTCATACCTCCTTATATAGAGACCTAAAACAATTTTCTAATCCTATTAGAATAACATAAGATATATATTTTGATGACTCTCTGCACACAAAAAAAGATGACTCCTAAATATACCTACTAAATCCTAATATCTCTATGACTTATCACTTTATAGGATTAGGGTAGCTTGTGTTTTAAGCTACATTCAAGCTTAATTCAACAAGAACCATAAATTCAGAACCATTATCTATACGAATTTTCTTTACTAATTTCCCAAAAAAAAATTTTATATATGGAAAGCATTGTTGTAGTAGCGTTGCCATTTCAGATTTTTCCAGCATTAGGTACGTCCAAACAGCCTTTGAAAGCCTTTGAATAGTCATCAACAATGGTGAGAATATTTAGCACCACAAGACGAAGGAGTTCGGTATGGTCCCCAAACATCACAATGTATCAAACCAAACGGCTCAGAAGCTTTAGAAAAACTATCATTATAAACTCCACGTGTTTGTTTGGCACGAAAACAAATTTCACAAGATGAAGCTTGTTCGGAATCAAAGCTCAAACTATCTAAAAACGATAAAGAAGACAAAACTTTAAAAGAAGGATATCCTAGCCTCCGGTGCCAAAGATATGACTTCGAAGTCTTTTTGCTNATGCAATGCTTTAAAATCAAATGAAAATCTTTTTTGTATTTTTGAAAATTTTTCAATTTTTTTGGTTTTTTTTTTGTTGTAAAACTTAGCTATCTACAATGCAAGACTCAATATGCATGAGAAAGAANAATCAAATGAAAATCTTTTTGGTTTTTCAAAAAATTTTCAATTTTTTTTTGTTTTTTATAAAATTTAGCTATTAACAATGCAAGACTCAAAATGCATGTGAAAGAAAACAACAAAACTAAAATAGACATTAGTTCCAAGGCTCCTCCCCCGGACTTAAATTTCACCGTCTCGGTGAATTTTAAACCGCGAGATTCGCCTTTAAAACAAAAACAAAGACATTGAAAATATGAGGAGGTATTTACAATGGTTTGTAGGTGGTACCTTTT
>OVAN01014175.1:0-12242 GCA_900406275.1 Anastatica hierochuntica | reverse complement strand
TTTAGATAAATTTCTCCTGTAATGCAGCACGAAATCAAATCCTCATTCTAAAAGAGCATCTACTCATTCTTTAGAGTGCGCTTAGGAAAAAATCTATGGAAGTCTAGACCAAAGAGCACTTTTCCTTCAAGAAAAAAGCCAAGAAAGAAGCCAAAAAGCTTCTTCTTGGACCCAAGAAATTGGAATGCTTTGAGACCACAATGATGGCTATCACTGTCTTCCAATCTCTTTTCATGTTCCTTTCAACAACAACTATGATGAATACATAGACTTGTGATCTCAAGTTCGCCTCTAAGCTTATTGGTGATGGTCGTTCATCGTCGTCGATAATGAGTGAGTTGCAGAGTGTAGACGTAGTTCCTATTAAAATATAATATATTTACTTAACAAATTAAAATTCATAAGATATTATCATACTTTCCAAAGTCTCTTAATTTAATAATTTATCTTTAGATATATACATATTGAATTTCCACGAATGCTTAGACAATTATGCATGGTTTAATTTTCTTAAATTCTAGAAGTCTACAAAATTTTTAAGACGAAACTCACGATTCAGTTTTTAAAAAGTTTACATGTTCGTTTAAATAAAAATCACATTTTTATTACTTTATAGTTTAACTTTAAAACCTAAATTAATCTTATGATTATCATCGGACCCGTTAATTTGTGTATTTATATTTCTTTTAAAAATGTTGTATAATGTTGATATTATTTAGATTTTTTTACTTGATTATGTTAAATGATTTTTTTTGTTCGCTTGAATGTGTATATATATATATATATATATTTAATTTAATCCCCTATATATTATTTGATAAGTATTTTAAGTGAATTATGTTTATTTGTCAACTTCTTAGACCCTTCACATTAAGTTGTTATAAATTTATTGGTCAACAATTTTCTATATTTTCTTTCCAAAAAATATTAAATTATTAACTTCACCACCTTTAAATTGTTACACATTTAAAAACTTTTACAATATTCATAAGATATAATAATATTTTCTTTTATCAATACCTAAAAACATAATACCCAAATGATTTAAAAAAATTAATTCAACAATGAAGATATATTATCGACACCTAACAATCAATACCCGTATGATATATTTTCCAATATTTTCAAACTAAGTAAGGAAACAATATTTGACCATAAAATTTATGAATTCTATACATGAAAAATATTTTAACATATGAATAATTATTTGAAATAATCAAAATACTAACTTCATAAATGTCTACAAAAACTAAAGCAAAAGACCATAAAATAGTGACCAAATTTACTATCATAACTTATGTATTTCTTACACTTGATAAATTTGACAATACTCAAAAAGTAATTTAGATAATCTAAATTAATATCAAAATTATCAAAAAAAATTTGGTAAACAAATATATATATTTCACAACATTTTTAAACATATAAGATATGTTACATCATCGAAATATATATTTTATAATTTTTTCCGCACAATGTACAGATGATCACCTTGTAACAATTTAAAATTGCTGGATTTAAAAACAATGTAAGTGTTTCGTAGGGGAATTTGGTTATTTTCTTATGCTTTTTTTTTGTCCAGCCTAGTGACTTAATAGTTCACTGAAAAGGGCATCACCCCGGGTTCGAACTCAAGTAAGTGAGCTTGGCCAACAGAGGTGGTAACCACTGTACCCCTTGTGCCGCTCGATTATTTTCTTATGTAAAATGTTAATTTTGAAACTTTTAGAAAGAGGAATTAGTTTTCAAAAAACCTCATTGGTTTAAGGGGCTAAAGTGATATTTTGGGCCTTCTGGCCCGGAAGGAAAATAGAAAAAACATCTTGTTGTTTGGCATATTGTAGCACATGTCTGAGACTTTTAAAACGGCATGACGTCTAGATGGTTAAAACTACAAAGCGTTGAAAGCTGATGTGGCATAAGGAGAGGAGTTTTGGGTGGAGGTTTAGGTGGACACCCTTGGGAGCCACAATTAACCCCTTTTAATTAGTTAGATTTAAGTATGGAGATTGACTACATAATCATTGAGATTGGAGACTCACAAGTTGATATCAACAGCTAAGGATGACATTTTGGTCCGGTTAATTTAGTTTTTAAAATTTTCGAATCATATTGAAATCGAGAGGTTTTCGATTTGTGATAAGGTTTGGTTCCCATTGAAAAGGTAATCATTTCTTTTTTGGTCACCAATGAGAAATTTTATTAAACTTCACGAATTGAAGAATCTTGAGCACAAAGAGCTCGACGCGCTAGCGAATCTGCTACAGAATTCGCATTTCAGGGAATAAAGGAAAAAACAATGGATGAAAAACAAGGAATAAGATTCCTAATATCTTCCAGAAGACCAAGAATGTCAATATGGTCTTCATGCCGATTAATCAAATTGACCAATATATGGGAGTCTAAGTGCAACAATAACTCATCAATCCCTAATATTTGAGCTTGGCTTAGCGCTGTCCAAAGAGCCAAAGCCTCCGCTGCCAACGCCGAAGGTAAACCCTCTCGGTAGGAGACAAACTTTTTCAAGAATTGCATCATCCAGAGCACATAATAACCATCCCACGCCACAGTTCCTCGACGACGAATCCCAGGATGCATCTACCCAACATTTGTAAGTAGAAGGTAGGCTCAAAGGAGAGGAACCAAAACGCTCCGATGAAGAAGAAGATGCACCGTGGTTAAAGACCTTTGCTCAGAGAGAATCAGCTAATTTCCATTCACGTGCACCGGCAAAAGCAATATGGACAACCTCAGCCACATGAGCAATCTCCCTGCTAAAGAGTAGACGATTCCTAGCCTTCCACAACTGCTAACATACCCAAAAATAAATAGCAACCGCAGACAACCCAGTGGGAGGCAGAGCCTTGGAGACACGCATGGCGGAGAGAAAAGTTGCTAGAGTGGGAACCGACGAGAAGGAAGGCATAACAAGAGGTACTGCTTTCCACACGTGCTGCGCAAAAGCACATTGCAAGAGAACATGATCAGCAGTCTCCGGAAAACCACATCGAGGACAAGATGGATCATCTATTAATCATATACATATAAATTTTCAAATAATTCTAGATATTTTCAAATATTTTGAATATTTTTAAACATGTCGGTTCTTTTTAGTTATCTAAAATATTTTAATTCAGCTTCGACTCTTTCATTTCTTAAAAATTGAAATAGTTCGAATATTTTCTACATTTTTCGATTTCGGTTTGATTTTTTTTGTTCTGATCATTTCTCCCTTATTTCTCTATTATCTTTATTTTGTATCATTTTATAAACATAAAGGTTCAACGTCGATGAATCTTTAATCTCTCGACGAAGTCAGACAATATTTGACGAATCAAACATTTCTAAAACAATTCGAACCGGTGATTTTTTCGATTATTTGAAGAACTTTTATCATTAGACCATATTTCATTAGTTTTAAAACTTTTTAATCAATATGTTCCTAATTCGGTTTATTATATATGACAAAAATCTCCACTACATTGTGTCATTGTTCTGTGGTCCGACGAAATGGTGAGTATTATTGGCTAGTGATTGTAAGTGTGAACCCAGTCAAAATCGGCATAAAAAGTGTGATACAGATTTTTGAAAAACAAAAAGTGTTCTTTACAAAAAAAAATTAATTTTAAAGCCGACAAAAATGGATTATTTATTTATATACTAATTTTAAAAGGTGAAAAAAGTGGGGACTATGGAGAGAGAGCACATGGGATGTGAGTGAGAGAAGCCTCTCATGTGCACCTTTTATATTTTTCTCCCACAAAATTCCATAAATATTATTAATTTTGGATTGAATTTACGATAAAAATGCAAATTATAAATAAGATTTTAAAATAAAAGTTTCAACATTATAATAGGGTTATAATAGTTAGCAAGTAGCAACATGTCTTGAAAGCAAGTAGCAACATAGTGAAGTATAAACATATCAATGTTGAGGAATGTATGTAGTGTATAAGATCATAGAGATATACGCAGAGCCGAATTTGAAACATGTCATATGAAACATCGGTGTAAGGTTTCGTAATTTTTTGAGTTAATATGTACATATTGGTCAACGGAGTGTTGGTCTAGTAGTATTAATCCCTCAATTAAAAGAGAAGGTCACGACTTTGAGTTGCGTTGGTTATCAAAAAAATGTACATACTGATTGATTTCGAAACCCAAAAACATTTATACATAAAGAATTCAGTCTCCATTATTATAAAAGTTTATAACCTCATACATCTTAGGGTCGGTCCTGATTACATACAAAACTTCAGCCTCCAATATTAAAACCGATTAATTATTTCTTTTAGATTGTTGTTTTTTCAATTTAGGATGGCCTTTGCATATATGTAACATATCCATTTAACTCTCTATATCAAAAAAACTTAAGTGTATAGAATCTTAAATATATTCACTAGATGAAATTACTAAAGACTAATTTTGTTCCATGTAGTCTCAAATCCCGCCCCACTACGATTTATGACTTGTCCCCATTCTTTACTGTTCTACCAAATATGCACATAATAAAAATGATTGGTGAAGGAGCAATGAAGAAGATGTTATTCTTCGTAATTATCTCCACATTTCCATTTTACAAGGGTATTTTAATAAAGCAATAACATGGTTGTAAAGTTACAAATAACAAAATTTGTCAATGGTAACAAAAGGTTTAAAGTGTTACATTGCTTTTAACATGCGTTGATAGTGTTATGTTACGATTCCTTACTATTTTTTACTTGATGTTTTAGATCTCGACACAAGGATTAAGAAATCAATAAATTTTATTCATGTTTTTATCGTTTGCATAAAAACATCTATAATTAAAATCAATTTAATGAGGCAGAAAAATATTGCAAAAATACAAAGCATTGATTTGTAAAAACATTATTTTTTGAAATAAAAATTTTATAAAACATAATCTATTAGAATGGAGCAAGTGAGTTAGTGGTTGCACCATCTCTACTGCCATCTCACAAAATCAAGGTTCGAATCCTACATGATTAATGCGGGTCTCTTAGAATGAGGATCTTAGGGTCGGTTAAGAGATAGTCTCTTAATTTTTAACTAAAAATGTTAAGAACTGTCTCTTAAAATTCTTATTTAAGAGACGATTTTTAGTTTTTTTGGTTAAAAACTAAGAAATCGTCTCTTAACCGATCCTAAAAATTTCACCTTAAGAGATCAGCATTAATCATGCTCTAACTTTACTTAAAGAAATAGTACTAAGGACCATGGTTGGCTCATGGTTGGTTTAGATCTAGGAGCCAGCTTTGCTCTTGTCTTTCTCTTTTCCCAAATACCAATAAAAAAGTTGTATTGTAACTCAAGTCATTTTCTTTTTTCAATTTATGACTTGATGTGCAAGTGTCGCTTTGTGTTATCTTTTTTCAACTCTCCTCTAGTTATAAAAGTTATTCTTTTATATTGCCTAATTGAAAATATGCTTTTTGAAAGAAGAAAGGTACTTTTAGTATTGGGCCTAAGCCCAAATTTGTTAAGACTTACTCTTTGACCCGTTGGATTTTACTCTCAACAATAGCAATCTTATGATTTTAGGGGTTAGTGGAAGTTGGATTTCACAAAGTTGATTGATTTTAAAGATTTGTTAAATCTGTAAAGAGTTTTGTTGAATTTGCAGATAGTTTTATGTATTAGAAAAGTCAATAAAAAACCTTTAGTTATAAGGATTTTAAGAATCCAATGTGTATATGGAGTATTTTGAAAGTTCTGTTTAATGAGTTAATTGATGAGAATTCATGTTTCAATAACACTAGATTTTAATTGAATCATAAAATCAACGAAAATCAAACTTTTTGAATAACAATGGATTTTGAGCAGATATTTAAAATCATCAAACCAATAACAGTAGATTTTATTAAGAATGTTAAAATCCATAAACCAATAACAACGTATTCTAAAAAGTTTAACAATCTTTAAAAATACAACAACCAATAACACCACCTTAGGGTGTGCAATATGAATAGTGGTTGATGTTATTAATAGTTGATCTTAATCAACTCAAATCATAGTAATTAGTAGGTTAATAGAATAGTATATGTAGAAAGTGGATTTCAAACTAAGAAAAAAGAATCTGAAAGAGTCGAAAAATAACCGAACCGAAACCGACCCAAAGTTGGAAAATAATCGAACGGTTCCAACTTTTTGAGAATCGAAAAATTCGGAATCGAATTAGAACCGAACGGGTAACTGAAAGTATTTAAAAAATAAATAAAATGTATTCAGAAATATCCGAAAATACCTAAAAGTAACAAAAAAAAACTTTAAAATATCTGAACACTAATTGATTTAAACGGAACCGAACCAAAACCGAAATATTTTAGGAACCGAATGGTTCCAATTTTTGAGAATCGAAAGAACTGAACTCAAACCGAACGGGTAACCCAACGTCCAGGCCTAGTCAACACTCTTTTGTAGATTATTCTTTCTTGTTGTAGATTATTCTTCTTGTTGTTAGATGAACAAGTGACTTTGATTCTTCTCTGCTACAACAAAATTGCTTATATATTGCAATAAAAAAGTTTTGAAACAATTAAACATAATCTGAGTTATTAGTAAGCTCTCTATTGATAGATTACAAAGCTAACAACACTTCAATGATTCCATTTCTATATATATATAAGTGTCTCATTGATCACACAATCATCAGGCATAGTTTCTTGAGAGTCATCTTCTTCAATGTCGAGTTGCTTTTCTCCCACACAGAACGTTTCTGTCCCGAGAAAACGAAGCTCAAAATTCAGTATTCTTCAAAGGAATCTAGTAGCATAAGAGTTTAAGAAGATTTATACTTACGATAAACACCAGTGATTCGACTTTTGCTTCTTCTTTCTCTTCGTCTTCTCCTTTTGTTTAGCTAGCGGTTTGATTACTTCCTTGATCGCGGAATCAAAAACTGCTTTCACATTCTGCAACAATGTAAAACTTTCAATCCATTATCAGCCTAAAGAGAAGAGTTCTCTAATACTATATGTTAGCGATTCCGTTTGTATACCTGTTGAGTTTTTGAGCTACATTCAATGTAATACGTTGCGCCAATTAGTTTGCGCAATTCCTCTCCCTATCATATAAACGAAATATTCATACATATAAAGCTTAAATCTCTTAGTCTACGGTGTTAAAACGGCTCATGAGATCAAACCTGAGCAGTAGTTACAGGAGATAGTCCAGGATGATCAGCCAAATAATGCTTATCTTCACGGAGATCTAACAATCGACATTGCAAGAATCGTAAAACTACATAACATATAGAGAAATCTATCGGTAAATGCTCATCGGTTTCTTACCTAATTTAGTACCAACAAGAACTAAAGGAACTCCTGGAGCAAAGTGTTGAAGTTCAGGGATCCACTGATTCAACAAAGAACAGTCACAACAACATCAAAAACAACTCGAAAAAAACCGACATTTTCGAGTCCTTTAAGGATGATGAATAACATCATTACCTTTTTGAAAACATTCTCATAACTAGCTCTGCTTACTAATGAGAAACACAAAACAAAAACATCTGCTCCTCTATAACTTAAAGGTCTTAATCTATTATAATCTTCTTGTCCTGAAAACACAAAACACAAACTTCAAACAATCTTCAAAACAATCTCAAAATCAATTATGGATGATGATTCATACCAGCAGTATCCCATAGACCTAAGTTCACAGTAGTGCCTTCAACAACAACATTTGCACTAAAGTTATCAAACACTGTTGGTATGTAGTCCTGCAAAATCAACACTTTAAGCATAAAACTGCAAAAAATTCCAGATGGGTCTTATGGATTTCTAAGAAAGGAGCTAACTTTGAGATACCCAGATGAAAATTTGAGAGAAAGATTGAAAATTTCGACTAAATCTGAGAAACCCATATGAGACTTTTGATGATCGAAGTTTTTAAAGAGAGAAAGGAGATGTATGTTAAGCTCACAGTGGGGAATTTGTTGCTTGTGTAGCAGATGAGCATACAAGTTTTACCAACAGCTCCATCACCAACAGTCACACATTTTATGAATTTTGAAGCACTTGAAGCCATTTGAGTCTCTTTAACACATATGCAAAATCAGAGACAAGAAGAAGAGAAGAAGAAGAAGAAGAAGAAGAAGAAGAAGAAGAAGCAAAAAAAGAAGAAACAGATAAAAATGGAAGTGGTTACTTAAAATGAGGACTAAAAAAATAAAGGGTTTGTTGCAAAAATTGTTGGCTTTTTTTTAAAAAATATTTCTTTCCATTTTTTCCATTTTCTTTTCCTTTTTTCTGTTTGCTATTTTCAATATTCCAAAAAAAATTTATAATTTTTTTGGTTCAAATATCAAATTAAAACTGTTTAATTGTTCTTGCTTTGAACTTTGAAGATAGAAGGAGAGGTGACACTCACATGATTCATCTTCTCCAAATTCTTTACATCATTTATTACTCTTAACAACCAAAATTTATAACCAAATGTGTGAATTTAATCTTATTTGTTTTTATTTTGATAAATAAAAAGTTTAAATTTTTAGCTCATTCTTCGAATATTTTAATGGATTTAAAACCTAACATCTTTAATTGGCTCTATTTGTGCAATATATAAAATGAACTGCGACTAACATTTGATTTTTCTTTTTTGCAATTATTGACAAATAATCTTAAAATTTGTTTTAGTTTATTTTTGGAATATATGAAATATTCTGTATTTTTATGAATAGCATAAATTATTATATGATTTATAGTAGTCACGTTGAGCAACAGTGACAATGCAGATGGCTGATATCATATTTATATATAGAGATTAACATGTCTTGTCGAATATATGTTTTGCTATTTTTGTTTTTTTTTTCTCTCAATATCAAACATTATTAAATAGTATAGATCATAAACTTGTACTGGTTACATATCATATATCTAACCTGTCTCTATGATAAATCATTATATTGCTTTAGATATAATATATTCTGTTGTAATGGTTTTTTCTCTCAATATCAAACATTATTAAATAGTTATTTCATAAGATTTAAAAAAGTTGATTTACCATCTATAAATTGCTAATTTTTCCGTATTTTATCCTCACTCAAACGATTCAAGAATATTTATCTAGAAGTCATTCATCCTACTATTATTCTAGCACGAAAACACTTAAATGTAGAATTTGTAAGGACGAATGACTAAAATATAATACAATTTAGTGATATAATTAGCCAAATTGTTTCTTTTAAATTCTTCTCGTATGCTGCTATATAACTATAAGTCGGGATATCACAATAAACGTATTTAACAAAATAGAAAAACACAAATAACTATTTAGTAAAAATGTAATTCTATTTTAGTACATTCATTTATTATACTTAGATAACATGGTCTTTTTAATTATGCGGACCTAAATATTCATAAACTTATCCCATATAGAATGTACTCAATAATGTAAAATCGGCCAACAAGAGTTCGTTGACAACCACAACAACCAGCAATAAAAAAGTAGATGCAACCAATTTACATATGAAAATTGCAAAAGCCGTTAGATAAAATAATTACCAAGTTGACAAAAAAATAATAATAATAATTACCAAGTTAAATTTAAATATATTTATACAAGATAAAATGATAAAAATGATTAACTTTCTACAAATTTCTACTGGATTTTAATCAAGAGTATTCTATAACTAATATATTCTTTACCAAGTTATTATTTCATATAAAATTGAACTAATTGACTGTTGGGCCCACTCGAAAATGGAACCCTCCAAAAATAAGCGTATGCCACTTAATTGTGGAGAGCACACGGTATTCTTTAGTAAAAGGCGAAAGAATAGTTCGCTTTGTGCTCACCACATGGCTGCGTGAAATGAAATGATGGAAGAGGTCTGATATTTATAGCACCAACTTCTGCTGTTAATCCCCTCTAGTTTTCGATGTGGGACTCTTTACCATAAGGCACTTACTGATTTTAATACTCTTCTTGAGCTTTTTCGTCGGGCCTCAATAAAACATGGGCTTTAAATTGTCTTTCAAATTATATACTAAATGATTTACAAAAATATTACGAAAATAAACTATCATATGCTTTTTAATATACTCCCTCCATTTAATATTAATTGATATTTTAGATAAATTTTTAATTTCATTTTAAGTGATTTTTTCGGTTTTCTATCCAATTTTAAATGTTATTTTGTGTTTTTGACCATTTATATTGTATAGTGTGAATTTTCAATTGTTGAATTGATTTTAGTTAATGTTGATTTTAAGCAAAACAAAGTAAATTGAATAAAAGCTAATAATTTCTTAAATAGTGTACAAAAACTTTAAACATAAAATATTGTAAAACAAAAGGAGTATATGTTTTTATAAGAATTTATAGTTTTCTAAAACTAAATCATATCATCAGTTTTAAATAAAAAATAATATCTCTGCACTTAGAGAGTCATCTACTTAATTAATTAAATCATGATTTAACTTAATTCCACATAATTTACATAATTTTATCAAGTTTAATATCCCCACCACCAAAAAAAAGGAAACAACGTATTTGTCAGAAAAATTATTGAAAGATTCGACGATAAAAATTAAATAAATCAAAGTTGATCATAATTTTAATTACAAACAGAATTTAAAAAAGAAAAAACTGAAACGCAATTAACGCGATCCTCAAAAACGTAATCAGTCAACCACATATTTTGACAGCCATTTTCGCCTCCGCCGCCAAAAACGCAAACGCGCACACTAATTTTCAATCATCTCGTTACGCGTCGCCAACGCAGTCGAAGGCGGCGGCAAAATCGCCGGAGCTTTACTCGACGAAATCGGAACAGAAGCGAATCGAGTAGAGAAGCTTCGTAATCCACCTACTCCGACGTATTCGTCTTCTTCGTCGTCGCCGTCGAAATTCAAAGAGTAACTCAAAGGATCGTATTGAAATTTCTCGCTCGCGTCCCAATCGCGACCGCGTCGTGGATCGCGGTTGAATCGCCGGATGAAAGTCTTCCACCGTGGACCAGCTACGATCTCCGACCATTCTCGGATCTTTAAAGCCGCCCGTTTCCACCACCGTGGTTCGTCGCAGTGATCGCCGATTTGATTGTCGTCATCGGCGGTTTGAATTCGTCCCCAGGAGGAGTATCCGACGACCGTGGAGTGTCTTGATCGGAAACTTGGGAAACACGAGCAGCAACGAGGATCGTATCGGGTTTCCGGATCCTGGGTCGGATCCGATTTAACAACTTCCATTTGACGGCGACTGAGAGAAAGCTTTTTGGTCAAATGTTGTTTGTAAAAGGAGATTATTGGCAGCATATATATACATTTGTAACATATAATATATAGTTTTTTAAATATATAATTCAAGCTAGTTTTGTTTTTTAAACCAATGAAATTGGATTTAACGTTTTATAAAAAATATATGTTTTTATTTGATTACCAATAATTTCAAATTATTAAGCATTTTTTTATACAATGTGTATAAAGTGTTAACAAATCCTAGACTCAAATTACTTTGAGACTGATGTGGCATATGATTAGGGTTGTGCGTTCGGTTTTTCGGCTTTTTAATCTTGGAACCATATTAGAATAAAAATTTTAAGACCGATTCTGATTGGATTTCAGTTGAATTAGTATCCATTTGGATATATATTTTAGAGGTATTTTCGAATACAGTTTGGTTCTTTTCAGTTATCCAATATATTTCTGTTCGATTTTAATTCTTACGATTCTCAAAAAATAAAACCATTCAAATGTTTTTTCTAAATCCATTTCAGTTTTTTCTTTGGTGTTTCGATTTAGTTTTTCGATTCTAGTTTATTTGCGTAACTCTAACTTGGACTTAACCAAATCTCTCTATCCTAATGTTGAAAATCAACTAGACATTAGAAGAGTAATTTGGTTTTCTATACCATCCTATATTTACTCCACAATAGACTTTACTATTGATGCATACCATATCGGAAGTCGGAGAGATAAAGTTTATAAAGCCTAATAAGTCCTAATGTGATAACCTTGTGCCATCTTCTAACTAAGCACAACACTTGTATCGAACCCTTCCATGAACCTTGCTCGTTAAAACAACATATTAGTACGTGGATACATTGATACATCTTGTTATTGCATACAAGCCACGGTTCTAATGTGCAATTGTCTTGTTCATGAAAGAAGGATTCTTTGCACTTGTTTGTAGGGTGACCATATGTTGGGCCTAGGCTTGGAATCTGGAAACCAAGCCCAGAAAAAGATTAATTGGGCCAAGAAAAGGTTAAAGGCCCATTGGAATTTACTTCATTAAAT